>OVBI01000208.1:0-116255 GCA_900406495.1 Sisymbrium altissimum
ATCATTTTTACATAAATACTCAATATATGTTACTAAAATCTATTGTAGTGTAATAAATAATTTCATTTTCATTACTTAAGGTTTGTATATGTCATTTTTATTAGTAGATTCATTTAAATTCTGTAAATTTCTAAGAACATCATTATTTTCCAAAGAAAAACCTAAAAAAATATTATGGATTAGACGCATTTTTCTATAAATTAATAAATATTAATTTATCGATTAATTAATAACTCTATAAATTAATAAATTTTCATGGTCCCAACATTATTAATTTATAGAGGTTTTACTGTATATGTGTTTTTGAAATTTGCCTTAGGTCTCTAAAAGTCCCGACCAGTTTGTTCTTCGATTCTTGGTGGACAGTCTTTGGCATGGCACTTGAGGACTGTCTTATAAAAACTTTCACTCAGAAGATTGACACATATATCATGTGTCCGAAAGTCGGTTGCTGCATATGCCAAGATCCATATCGCATCTCGTTTGCTTTTGTTGAGAAGCAATGGCGAAATGGTGAGATAAAGAAACTTGAATTCTTAAATGTTGAAATGCTATACTTGATGGTTTTAACAAATTCTTCTATTTCAAAATAACATTTCCCTTATGCTGTTATATGTTATTAATATACACACTGTCATTACAATATTTATATATATGCTCCATTTAATAAAATCATTTTTCATATCAATAAGTCTTTTACTGATATTTGTATCAATAATCTTCCTTTAAGTATTTCGTATCAAAAATAGAACAGAACTAGAATTGGTAATATCAAAATCTCATTCAATTACTTATAATAAACTTATGAAGACAACTCTTAAAAAAATTTACACTGGCCTGCGGTGACTTCACAACAGTGAAGTCCGGGTAGTTGCCATTTTTTTGTTCAATAATATCTTGAAACCGATATTTTATCATCTATAAAAAAAAATCAGCATCTTAAACTAAAAAAAAATCGTCTAAACAATTCTTAGCTAAGGTTACTACCAGATTTCTTGGCCTTTTTGCTAGCATGAATCTTAGCATAAATCTCTTTCGTCCTGTAAGCCAACACAATATCCAGACCAACTCCAATAACAGAAGCTAAAGCCATGACAATGAAGATGAGACGGTAACAATGAGCTCCTACGCAAGTGTTCCCTCCACCAGGAGTTGGTGTAGCCTCTGCATCGTAGAGGAAACCGGCGAGAAGACCAGAGAAAAGGAACGAGCCTAGTGGCAAGTTAAGTACTAAGATGTTGTAGATGAGACCGTAATATTTGAGACCAAAGAGTTCTGATGCTGTGGGTACTGTTATGGCTAGACGAACACCGTAACAAACTCCCACCACCATTGAACCGATGTAGAGTGAATTGGGCACAGCTAAAGCCATTAGTATGTATCCTACGGCCATGAGGATTTGAGAGGCTGCGTTCCATAGTGGTCTTGGTGTTCCAGCTTTCCTATAAAATTAGAAGAAAATTTTACACTTTGGTTAGTAAATTATGTACGTTACACTAACATAACCTTTGAATTTGATTTTTTCTATAAAGAAAAACAATGATAAAGTTTGTAAAGAATCTAAATGGAGATATTCACGTGATGAGGAATTAAAGAGTGTGGTCCAATAAAGGAAAAGAGCAAGATAGGATTTGGACATGTCTATGCATAAATACAAAACACAACTATTAAACGAATCAAAACAGAGAGATCTAAAATATCCCTTTTCTTTATTTGAAAAAGTCTTGAAAGAGAGACCCCAAAACGCATTGAATTTTGTGTGTCCACGGATGTGGATCAAAAATGATATACGTCACGTTAGAGCTTCGTGACCAATATTAGAACAATAATTAAAGCTTAAATGATAGCTTCGTACGAAACATACCACCACCAAATAGTTTTGAATAGTAAGTTTTCGCCTTTGCGGGCACCATTGTATATAACACAAAGTGTCGGCAGGGTCTAAAAGAGTGTATAACTTTTTTCTAAATTAGATACTTTTTCAGAAAAAGAACTTGAAAACGTAACTGAAAAGTAATTCGAAAGAAAAAGAAATAAAGTGAAGTGGGAGGAAACTTACTTGATAAAGTGTTCGGAGAGAGTACCGGAGAGAATACGACCGAAGAATCCCCAAATACTAGTCATGGAGACGAAGATGGAAACGTCAGTGTAACCAAGGGCAAGCCCAATCTGGCCCATATTGTTCATAACTGCTAAACCAGTTCCTACACCACACAAGAACGAAACGAAAAGCACCCAAAAGTCAACCGTTAACAGCGCTTCCATTATCGTGTGTTCTTCTCCCAACACCGGCCTCCTCTTCTCCACCACAAGATTCTCCTCTTCCACCACCGCCTCCACAGCCGCTACAGCGGTTGCTTCTCTCTCAGCCGCGACCTCGGATCTGAGCAACGGTTCTTGGATCTGTCCTTCCACGTCTTGTTCACCACGGTTCAAGCTTTTGATGAAGGCGTGGAAAGGTATGGCTATTGGAGAAAACAAGAGGAAGAGAAGTATGGAAGCGAAAGCTACTGAGAACACTCCTGTTTTGATCCCTATGATGTCGTAAGACTGAAGGTACACAGCGACGACGACGGCTACGATGTTGAACACGGCAAAGTAGCGAGTCTCTTCGCTCTCCTCGGCAGCGGAAGTTGCTGGAGGGATCTCTCGGAGGAAGAAAACCGCTGTGAGACAGACTGCGAAAGGAACGACGGAGAGTAAAACAAGAAACGACGCCGGATCGTTTGAGAACAGAGCAGTGCAGAGATCGGTGAATATAGCTGTACTCAAGCCGACGTATCCTTTCAAGATCCCGGAGACCGGACCACGGTTTCGCCTGAAGTTACGTATGCAAGTCACTAGAACAGCTGTGTTCATCCACGTCGTGCTGTTTCCTCCCATACAGAGGAATATACACATCTGAAAATACCAAAACACAAAACCTCAAAATCTTGTAGCCTAGTGGGTTTTGTACTAATGCCACTATCATGTCAGTTAGGTCCGAATTCGGACATTTGTGTGAGTTTTAGACAGACAAAAAGAAAGACAAGCTTTATTGTTAGTACCTGCCAGTAAGGGAGGGGGGTGATGGTGCGGCTAACGACGAGCCATTGTACACCATAACCAAGAAGACCTTCGAAACAACCAATAAGGAGGATGACTGGAGTGGAAAGACGGTCAGAAGCGAGACCAGCGAGGATTCCGAAGGCTTTGCCGACGTCTTTAGCGACTGAGAGGTTGTTGAGCTGGAGCTGGTTGAGGTTCATGAGGGACTTGAGAGCGCCGGAGTAGTTGGAGAAAGTGTAGTTGTTGCCGGAGATGGCTTGAACCCAAACCGCCGTCACAAATCCAAGCCATTTCAATGCAGAGGAAGAAGAGGGAGATCTCAAAAAACCCATTGTAGAAGAAGAAGAAGAAGAAAAGAATGTGTGGGTCGTGGAGGTGCAACGTAAGGAAGGTTTTATAGAAGAGAAAGGGGAAAGGTTTCATTTGTGTGTGCGTTTTAAATAGTTTAATTATAGATATTTGGTTTTTTCACATTTTGTCAACAAATATAGAAAATATTTGTTTATTTTAATTTTACATGTGGGATGAGAAACAGAGAAGGTACGACGGCGACATGTACGGTTAAAGAAGGTGTGTGCAAGCCGTGGCTGTATCACGACATGGAATATTTTAAAAGACGGTGTGCTCAGACTGTATTGTTTTTGCTCAGTCGTTTAAATTAAAAAAGTCGTTGAAAATGAAGAAAAGTAGGTGGCCAACTAGGCTTTGCTCGGTGTTGCTGCTTTCTAGGCTACTTGTTTTTTTTTTTCTTTTTTGCCTTTTTTTTTTGTCATGTGAAGGTTCTAACTTCTATTGATTGAAGATAAAATATCTAGATGACAGAACATAAGTTGGCGGAGGAAAAAGATATCTCTAGAAACAACAGCCTAAAAGATGGAAACAACATTCCAAAAGAAGCAGAGACACAAGTCCAAACAAAAGAAACCATATACAACCTTAAACTAAACGAAAATAAAAGCCAAAATTGACATGATCAAGTTTAACTCGAGAAAAAGACTCTTAAGATGTTACAAACGAGCCGGAGAACTAGAAGAACATCTGGGGAATGAAGGACGAAAAGTAAACTTAACCTAAAGAAAAATACACACACATGGATCGAAAATTCACACAATGTACTGTTGATAGAAGAAGGGCTCCAAACTAGATTCTAAAGACCAAACAACAATAATATGGAAATATCAAGGCACAAGAGCCAACACGTACCAAATGCGTTGTGACTTAGTGATATAAAGGATTGGTTCCCTTTGTACCCCGGATTCAAACCTTTTTAATACGAATTGTTATTTTTTTACATATGAATTTTCAAATGATGATTTCGGGGTACAGAAATTATGGGTTGAGGCCTAGAACTTCCATAATTTAAAAAAAAAAGCCAGCACGAAAAAAAAAAGTGGAGAAGACTTGAACTCGGGAACCAGAAACAATACATAAAGAAAAGACACAAACCTGGTCTAAAACTAACAAACCCAAGTAACACTCAATTCTAATATAAAGAAAGACATGGGAAGAATTAGAGCTGATGAAAGAACATTAATGTGGTCAGCGAAAACACCTATATTCCAAATTTGGGCTACTTGGTATTGTACAAGTCTTATATGATTAATCCAATTAGGTTTTATATGATCTCTTAATTTAAGAAAATTTATTTGCTTGTGGTTTTTAATTAAATCTATGTAGAGTTTGAAATTTTGAATGATTTATAAAATCAGAATAATGTATTTGAAGATTAAGCATGTAAATTTCAAAACAACAAGGCTTATTTTCGTATTTGTTGAGCTTCTATATGTTTGACAGCATTGTTTGGTTAATTTAGAGAATTAAGTCATTTCCCTTGCACTGTCAAAAACCAAATTTCATTTGCCCATCTAATTCTTGGAAAATAAAAGTATACCACATCACAAAATTCTCGTCTAGAAGAAGTCAGAACCATTGCCAAACGAATATGAAATCTGCCAGGGAAACGCTTTATACATGCTTTTTTCTGTGAAAGCGTTGTTTCTAGTGATTTGTAAATTTGTATTAGAATTACTGTCGTGCTACTATCTAAATTTGAATATGGTATAATGGATGTTATTTTTAATGCATATTACTGATAAAAAAATGTAAGATTGGTATTATTAAAATCGAGTTGTGGATGTTTTGAAACTAGTAAACATCAAGTAGGCCGACAAATTAACAAATAAATGAGAAGTTGTGCCCGGAAACGAGATGCTCGAGGAAACGTACATAATTGATATTGGCAAGTTTTGGGACAGCTCTCTTTCAAAATTCAAAAAGCTTTGTTTAATGACTATATATCATTCCAAATAATATAACTTAAAGAAAAAGGAACTAGTTTATCTACCACAACTTTTTATTCCAGTCCCATCAAAATCGTCAGATCAATTTAGGCTTTTGCTCTAGCAATTCTGTTTGCGTCTGATACACTTTCTCATTTTTGACTTTTGTTCCCATTCTGAGTTGGATCGACAGTTTCTTAATTACAAACGCAATCATTTTAGGGACTATCATTATATATATATATATATATATTTTTAAACGTCCTTATATTATGTTATTCAGACTATTTGAACAAAAAAAATATATTATTCAGACTAAACTAGTTGGATGGGCTAATTGGTCAACCAGTTCTCCCACGTTAAATCGGAACTTTTATACTAAGCACTAGCATTCGGAAGTCTTCAATTCTTTTTAATCTAAATTTTAAAGACCTTAATTTGTCAATGTATAAACTAAAGGAGACCGATCCAAAAATGGAAAATTATACATGCACGCATTTGTGGCTTATGAGTTTTGGAGCAAATTGCGACTAAATCACATTATTAGATTTCTTCAAATTAACGACTATTTCCGTCCGAAGTGGAATAAATATAATAAACTATCGAAAGTTCAAATATTAAAAAAAGCGTTGAGAAGAACAAAGTACCGCACATTGGTTCAGTTGTAGTAAAGACCGACCAGACACGGCACCTTAACAAATGCCCCATATATCGATCATTGGTTCCTTTTGATTCAGTAGCGAGGATTTCGTCCCTTATATCACCAACATATAAAACCCAAGATTTCTCCACTGTAGTATATAACGATTTATTCATTTGTTCATTCAGATGGTTCATCTGGTTCATCTGAATAAAATTGGGAATTGATGTTCATTTAACATAAAAAAATGAGTATCATCTCATTAACATCTAGATGAATATATAAATTTTTAAAATTTGCTTAAGACAAAAAAATATATATATTTGCTTATGTGGCTGAACCAAATTCAGAATTGTAAAAGAAGTTTCTAAAACTCTTGGTCTTGTGTCATCAACGATGATTTTGTCGTGGAGAGACTTGCTTTGTGTTCACTCAATTCTTGGTGATGAGATGTTTATCGAAGCATGTTTTCCTCACCCAACATTCTATAGCTGGAGTCTATCTTCTATTCCTTCCAGATTGAGGTCTTACGATTCCTAATTTGAGGCTTCCACTTTAGTTGGTTTTGGTTTATCTCTGATTCATCCTTCACTCGTATCATATTTCTTACCGTAATAGTGAACACATCTACAAAAATGGAGTCTCTCTTGGTTGGATATCGATTCAAAGCTCTGGTAAATTTATGTTTACCATTGAACTGATAACTATGTTGCGCACTTGCACAGTAACATTGGATTTCACCACATTTTCAGCGGTTCAATCATAAAACAAATATTATTAAAATATTATAGAAAACGTGCTATATACCAACCACATTCATTTGACTTCATCTAATAAATAAAATATGTGTCCACTTTTGTCTATATTCACGTTGTACCCATCGTGTTCAAAAGATCCAAAGAGAAACATTGTTTTTGTATCTAATATATTTGGGGTTGAATCGCTTACAACTAGACTTACCCCACGATAATGAAAACTATAAGATTAATAGTTTAATAACCGTACACGGTACAACTGGTAATTTGTAAGGCTAAAAATAAAACATTGGCTCACAAAATGACATTGAAAATTAGTAGCACCATAAGTTCATCCGAATATCCGAACAATTTAAGACGATTTTTCTTTTTTTTCTGAACGGCAACGAATTTGTATACGTACTTTCAATGCTGAAAGTTTCATGCGCTTATTCATTATCCCACCTTGAAAGGTTCCATAAACCTTATGTACTTTAGTAGCTAATCTAAAGTCTTGTTTCAGAAAGAAGAAAAAAAAAAAACTATCTGAAATCTGCATTTTTTAGTTTGCACAAGAAAAGAAATCTGCGTTTTATTGACGTACGTACGTGGTAATACTGCGGTAACAAAATAAAAGAAATTTGGCATAATGTGGTCAAACTTTATTGAAGTGATTAAATTCTATAAATATTCATGGTACATGAAAGTCTTGCAATTTGCGAATTATATAGTAATATACTTGTATATACATAATACGGATCAATTATAAATGGTGGGGATGAGAAAGTTATATTGATAAAGACGACTCTGTATCTTTTATAATTCATAAAGAGATGTTATGAGTCATTGATCTGATTTGCGGGAGAGGTTATCAAAATTTGCTTATCACATTCGAAAAAGACAGAAACATTGAAGTTTGTGACTTTTATCTCTTTCGTACGGCATTATACAGGCTGTTCCTAGAAGGCTCAGGCCGCTAATCAAATGATATGATCGTCTTTTTCTTCGAAAGAATCCAACGGCTGAGATAGAGGTGTGGATTGTATTTCGTATAATATTAACCTTTCTCTCTCGTTTTTATTTTTCCAAATGTACAATTAATAATAAATCAATCAAAAAACGTCAGACCAATAGATGATGAATATGATTGGTTAACAGAAGCTTCCGAGAAACTCACGCAATGCGTTGGCATTTTATCTATAACACATTTAAAGATTGACAAAAAGGTCTGAAAGGTAAAAAAAGTGTTTTTTTGCGGTTATTTTTTGGAAATGAAACTTTTTATGGTTGGAAAGAGTGACTCATAACATTCAAGATTGTGGATGGAACAGAGTAAAAGTTAGCACTTAACAGTTAACAAGTATATAAATTTGTTTACTCTTTCTAGTATACAAAAAAGGCCGGCTGTTTATAAGTATACATACTTATTAAAACGCGTACCCATTGCTCGCTCTATAAGATTCTCTGTGTTGTGAATAAAATACAACCATCGCTGTCTTCCCTGCTTTGATTTGGAGGCATTCTACAAGTGGCCTTAGATTGTCTCCAAAAGCCATTACGAATATACGAAGAGCGATATGTTTATTATGAGTTTATCTATTTAAGTATTACGCAACTTGTGTCGTCTAATTTTTATATAACCATGTTGCATTAATATAAAATGATATATGTATCGCGTCTAAATCATAATGCTTGACCGAAAAAGGTGACAAAAAAATATAAAAACGTGATTTTTATGTCAACTTTTGTGGGTTCAATATACTTCATGAAAAAAGAAGACAAATATGCCCAGCTGTTTTTGTACTCGTAGTCGTAGTATAGCCACTGTCAACATTGCTTCAATCTGCCTGTTCTTACTACAAGCCGCAAGACAGTAATTTTTAAAAAAAAAAAAAAAACAAATAGACCAGAACTGGCAGCAGGAAGTGGTAGACTCGAAGCTTCCCATGCAGTTTTTCTTTTGCCATTTGACAAGTGAATGAAACATGACATATTTTTGGGAAGGCTCCTCAAGCATTACAGCTTGACATATATCAGCGTTTGCTTATCACAGTTTGCATAACACAGACTTTGAATTTTGAACCTTTCTCTCTTTGGTACGACTGTCTAGGCTACTAGTACTGATCAAATTATCATATTTTTTGTCAAATGGATCCAACGGCTGAGGGAGAGGAACGTCTCAGAAGGTGTGTTTTGTATTTTTGTGTGATTTGCTATTTATTTGGTTAATAGTGTAGAATCTCTTTTTTCTTTTTATTAGTAGTGTAGAATCTTAAGAGAAAGGTTTTGTAAGATTCTGTCAAAGTTGTAAGTTTCGATGATTTGTAAGATTATATCAAAGTTTCTAGGTAGCATTTTATCAAATTTAAATACACAAAATTTTGAATTTAAGAAAACACCTAAAAATAAATGTTTTCTAGGGTTTAAGAGCATTTTCATTGGGTATCTAACATGAGTATCTGGTAATTAAAGAAAATAAAACTGAATAGAAATTAAGAGAGAGAGTGTTAAAAATATCTGAAGAATTCTCATTTGAGATATTTCCAGAACTTTTCATAGCCACTTGTCCTTATCTAAGTGAAAGCAATTTTCATTTTTAATTAAAATTAAATTATACAAATAATTGATAATAAAATATTAATTTTTTATTTATTTGAGAACCTTTTAAGAGTATTTAGGGATAGAGATGCTCTAACACCAAAAGAAAAATATAACAATTTGTTTTCAATAAAATATATTAAATAATAAATAAATTTTCTCTTTAATATATTCATCGAATTTCCGATATAAAACAAAATATAGTACCATACTTTTTGTTGTTGTTGTTGTTGATAATCCATGTATCCAAAATCGAATAGACCCTGACTACCCTACTAATCCGAAGGCTTGGCATATGTTCTGAAAACGATAAAAATAGTTTCTGGAGACCGAATAGCTCAATGTTAATTTTTTTTTGCGGTGGCCACTTAAAATATTTACAGCCGCAGGGAATTAAATCCGAAAATATTAGAAATCTCATTCTTATCTTTCATACCACTAGTCCACCTATGAGTGGTTTATAGTACCATTATTGACATTGTGTTTAATACATTTTTACACGAACTGAAAATGAACTACAACCTCAAACACTACGAATAGAGATTGCTTTAGCAAATGGAACTTTTGAAAACCCCAAATTACATAAGAGGAAAAGAGAATCTGTTTGCTATTGAAAAAGGCTGCAGAGGAGGAGGCATCAAAGAGGTACCAAAGTTCGAGTAGTCTTGAGCCCGATTTCAAAATTAATCTGTAGAGTGCTAACTCTCTCTAGCGAAAACTCGACTCAATCTCGTTGAGTATGAGACTGAGACTGCAATATACAAGATTGGACAGAACCAACATTCGCACACTAATAAACACAAAATTCAAGATTGCGTTTAATACATTATTGCGTAGCAAACATAACTAACTAACATCCCCACTATAATTCCATTAGACTTCAATATTAAAGATTGGAAATTCATACGAAAAGAAAAAATAAAAGTTATAACATCTAACAAGTGTACAAATTGGTTTTCTCTCCCTTTAACCTAAAAGAGTGACGGACAAATTTTGTGACAGGTACTAACTACTAATAAGTGTACGACGTGAAAAGGACCGTAATCTACTAGTGACCTTAGACTGTCATCAAAAGCCATTACTTTCTCAAGGCCATAGAAGAAACAGCGATATGCTGCTTTATATAACAGTTAAGCAAATTGTTTAAATAACCATGTTGCACTAAGCTCAGACAAAAAAAAAAAATCTACCGTATCTTATCAAATCTTAATGCTTGACCGAGTCACATGTACGTACCAAAAGGAATATGTAATTTTATTTTACTTCTTTAAGATAAAATATTTTATTGACCACGAAGACAAAATATATCTTAGCTGTTTTTTGTACACGAGCTTGAAATTGACCTAACAAAATATCTTACCTACCTAAGAGCTACATGCCAGATGCTATGAGGAAGTCCATTGTTTTGCGGCTGGACATAGGACTCATCCTTGAAAATGTTTAGCTTCATTCATTTTTCTCTAATTCTAGACCTTTACAATTTGTTATTGACAACAAAAGCAACCAAAATAGTTATAAGAATTAAATATCTTTTCCTTTTTTTTGTTTCAAGATCTCCCTCTCTATATTGGAATCGAAATCGACAGATGGGGACTTTTCTTGAAATCGACAGGATATTTCGAGTTAAACAAAATACTATTTTGGAAAATAAATACCTACTTATACATACTGGAAAAAAGTTCATTTAAAAATAAAAGAAAAATACTTGTATACATAAAAAAAATTTGTAAAATAGCGTTACAAATGTATCTAGTAACATCACTATAACTTGCAAATCGATTATTACTTATTTCACGTGAAAAAAAAAATACAAAGACAGCTAAATTGATATATATATAGTGTTCGAGTCCTTTTTGATTAATGGTTTATGTTAATTATGTTTGGTTTTATTAGTGGATTTAATTGTGGATCTAAGCGTCATTCTTAACATAAATTTGGCAAGCATTGGGCCTGTCCAAAATATGAAAACTAAAAACTCGAGATGGAATTTGTGGAATAATAGACTTTAGACATTATTATTCTATTTGGACCAGAAGATGAACCTGATCAGAACAGCTGAGCCTAATTTTAATCGTAGCACGTGGCAGAAGATGGGTCTGATCAGAAAATGGAGTTTATGGAATAATGGGCTTTAGTCATCATTTGTTTTTCTGTTTTTGTTTTTCTCTTCTACTGCCGTTTGTACATTTTGCGTAGATAGATTTGTTTATGAACTGATAACTCAGAGTTGTAGAACAAGGGATTGTAGATTTTTCTGGTGTGTTTCGGCTTTTAAATTTACCCATACCACAAAATCTCCGTTGAAAGTTTCTGATGAGCCAGTCCATGCCAAAGTTTCGGTCTCCATTAGCCAACCATTTTTTCTGATATAATATAAGTGACGTGTTGACTGAAATTCTGTTCTGGAGATAGTCAACCATTCCTTGACATCCGACTGAGACTGTATCAAAATCTCTTCTTCATTTTTTTGTTTCGAGCAAAGATCAATGCATTTTTACTTTTCCATAACCTCCACATAATTCAAAAAGGAAGTAGACATGTGTCGTGTGAGAAGTTATGGTTATTTTTGGTAAGAAAATTTAGTCTTAAATTATATTCTAGGGTGTATGTTGGATCAAAGAAATCCGTGGTTAAAAAATAAAAATCCAGGGAATCTCCATACGCCTTGAGCATATCGTCAGGAAAACATAGCATTGATGACTAGTTTCTTCCTCAGAGCAACATCTTGGGCATATTGGATCAACATTAATCTTTCAGTGACATAGATTTGCATTAACTTCAATGGCTTGCGATCTATTCTCCAGAGAAAATGTTTGAGTTTTGGCACTAGTCAGTTTAAAGGAATCTTCCCATCATATGAATCATCATGCCATGTATGAGGAATTAGATAGGGATGCCTCTGACTTGAATACATAAGGAGATGTGCTTCAAATCTTCATTAGTATGGAGCAGGTTCCGCTTTTGAAGTGCACATATTGGTAGTATTGGTTCCTTGGAGTGAAACAGAAATTTTATCTTCTGGTTCACTCCCATCAAGTTTTTGTTTTCAAGGGTTAAGAGGTTTGCCAATGAGGCTAAAACGTATCTCTTCTGCCGCTTCTTCGCATAGATCAAGGGAAAGGTTGATGGTTTCATCATCAAGAACTAAGGAGATTTTTTGAAGTAGTTATATGTACTGAATGGACGGACAACCATCGAATTTCAAGTCTTCTTTCAACAATGGAACATATCTAGATTTTAGCTCATGAAATTTGTCCGATTTAAATTAATTCCCTTTTAAAAAAACCCTTGTAAACCTGCGTCCAACTCTTGAGCGATTCGACGATGGCTCCAACAATGGAAGAATATTATCAAACGTTAAAGATGATTCCAAGAAGAAACGAACAAAGATGAATAACACTAACTAACGAAGACAAGCCACTACAAACTGAACATCAATAGTTATACAAAAATAATTTCTGAATAAATTTAATACCACATCTATTAGATGAACGCAAGAAGAATTAATTATGTCCAAATTTCGGATGGTTTAGTATTCAAATTAATAATAGATACATTAAAAAATAAAGAAGTATTAGACACATATTTCGACTTGGATTAGAGTGTGGTTCTTCCAAGTGTAGATCTCCCCTTGGTGAATCAGATCTAGTCCACATGTGATGGACCACCCAACTTATACGTGTGTAAGCAAAATTAATTAATGACTTCTTAATACTTCTTCTGTTTTTATTTAATTATCGTTTTAATTATATGCACACAGATTAAAAAAACATTAATTTTGTTATTTTTTTAATACAAAACATCATTAATTATCTACATAAACAAAATTTAACTAATAATAAAATAATCTGCAGAATAAAAATAATTATAAAAAATAAAAAATAATTAAATTTTGCATTGAAAACCTAAAACGACAACTAATTTGAAACGAAAAAAATTCTCTAAAACGACAATTAATTCAATACGGAGGGAGTATTACTTTTTCTTGTATAACCTAAGTCATTTTGGGCATATGTGAATGTGTGTGAGATTTGAACGACTTCGTGATTTTTGGTTTAGATAAAGAGAACTTTTATTTTTATCGTGCATGTAAATAACTTTTTTCCGTTTACCATGTAATCCTTTTGATCGAAATTTATTAATTAAAGAGAAAAATTAGAAGTTTAAATTGGAAATAGATACAAATATAATAGACATTAAATATTTTTGTATGTAAATTTTTTTTTTTGCTACCGAATAAAAGAGGGTAGATCCATTATAGCTTCTGCCATATAATAAACCAAATCCAACTGAGTAAAAAGAAAAAGAAAAAGAAAACATTTAAACACATATTCTCTAAACTCGTTCAACCCCAAACACACTTAACAGAAAATCAAATGAGTACCACAATCATACGAAATTGTATTAGACTTTCATATCAATTTGATATATATTTTTTCTGAAACCAACGAAGTACACAGGAAAGGCAAAAGGCCTAGCCGACCTCACGTGGCCATATATTTTCTTGTCACCTAATGTTAGATTTTAGTGTTTGGTATTTTGGAATGATCTTTTACGTCCCCACGTATGGTACTGTGATTGACCCGAACATTAGTTCAGCGTACACGCACACTCGCAGACCAATGTAACACAAAATGACATCTATATATGTAATTACCCTACACATATATTGTTCGAGACGAAATTTTAAAGTATTATGGTGACTCCTCATCTCATCATGAATGATCTGTGTAAATTATCACCTTATATAATAATTATAGAAGTAGAAAATTGTTGAAAACAAAAATGGAAAAATGTGAATTCTATTCTCAATCCTTAGCTTACACGTAAAGGGTCACTTGAGTTTTGAGTAACACGAAATTGCAGAGATCGATGAAATTGTGGGTGTTGGGTTACTTGGAGACCCACTACTATTCTTTGGGACCACCCTCTCCATTCCTAGCGTCACATTATATTTGTGTATATTAATACATATAAGCATTGACCCGTTCCCATAATTGATAATTCCTATATATTTTTTGTTTCTTTCTATTAACATAATGCGTTTCGTCATAGCACTATAATCATAAGTGGTGAGGACACTACCGACGAGAATGTTTTTGTAAATGTAGCTTTGAAGAATGAATGTTTTTACACTGATCATAAATGAATAACCTAAGGTATATTACTTCACATGCGCGCATCACAAAAACAAAAAAAAATCTTTAAAAAGGGAGAATTTGTGGAATAACAAAAAAAATATGACAAAATTAAGAATATATCACGTAAAAATTGAAAATTTAAGTGAATAACTATAGTATACTACTTGACAAGTGTAAAAAGATAATACTAACCTCAGTTTTTTTTTTTTTGGGGGGGGGGGGGGCAAAANAACCCCAGTGTAACTTGAACAAATCAAAATCAAAATGAAATTTCTATTTAGAATAAATTAATATTCTATTTATTTTTTGTATAATAAATATTTATTTAAATTCACTAATACATTTTAATATATTGTATCTTCATTTTCTACTTTAAACTATGAAATAAAAATAATAGCATATGCAATAATTTGAAATAAAAAGCAAACAACTTTTTTAAAAGATTAGTAAATTAAGTGTATATATACTATTTTATATATTTTCAAATAAGAATTGAAAACCATTTTGTTCTATATTTAATAACTCACACTTAGTTTGATTTGCTTTTTTTTTTTTTGAAAATTTTATGTTCACTTAAAAAAAAAATCAAGTTATCATATGTGAAGAAAAAACTCCAGACTTTTTTAGTTAAATCACAAATTTTATTAAAAACAATATCAAGAGATCTGAAGTAAAAAAAAAATAGATAGAGAGGGGAGGATTTAACAAAAAAAAAAAAGAATAAATATATAAAGGGTAATCTCGAGATAATACACACCATACTATAGCTATTGTGTTTAGTTGGTTAGTTAGCTAAATAGTTTTTTTTTATACTAAACCAATTTCCTTTTATAAATTTCTAAATCGATTATCCAAATCAATAGTTAAAAAATGATTTATTTTAATCTCAAGTGATCGATAGATTTTAGACTCTCCTCCCAAATCAACAACTTGTACCAAACCTACAATAATTATATTTTTCTTATGTTAATTATTTGATTGATCGTTTGACAATGATATGAAATGCTCAATTGGTACAGATGATTATTGAGTTTCTAGACACATCAATTATTTCAATTTTCAATTAGTGACTTTTTGAAGTTAAATACATATGGATGATCCTTTGCAAAATCTAGCAAAGATACAATACAGAACATAGAACATGTGTATTATAGTAAAGATATAAGTAGTTTTTTGTTATGGAAATATATGTCAAATCGTTACAGGCTTTTGAAAGGCAATTATCCTCCTCTTCTTTTCGAGAGGCAATGGCGAGGTTGTTTGGCTGGTTTAGTAGGGTTTGTGAGGACTACCCCTTCACCACTCTTTTGGCTCTCATCTCTTCGTTTCTCCTGTTATGTTTTATCTTTGGCGGCTTTCACTGGCATGTCCTCTTTGTGGTTTTGGTGTAGGAGTTCCTTTCCTTTACTCGATCTAGCCATGGCGGTCATGTGCCATTTGTCATTTTCTGGTTCTTGGCTTTGAGCTTCATCAAAACTAAAGTTTTCTCTTGTTTCTTTTGTTTCTATTTGTTTTTTGGACCCAACTGCAAAAGGGATCATCGTGTGGTTAAGGTTGCAAGCTCCATTTGTTTGGTGTATTTGTGTTGTCTGGTCTCGCTTCAGCAATAGCTCATCTCAAAGGTAGGTGGTTAAAATAGAGGTTTTTTTCCGGTTCACAATGGTAATGGTCTTGTGTCGATATATTTTTTTGGCAGTGGACTTTAATTTCTCCTAACTCAAAGGAGTTGTTCTAGTAGGATTTCTCCTCCTAATTGTCTTGTGACGGGTTCTCAATTTCGTCAAGGTATACTCTCATCACTATTTGGGTCTTCCACTTCTCCAATCTCTTATACTATGTGTCAACCGTTATTTTTGGAGTTTGTGTGTTACTTTCTTTGCTGCTAATGTATCTTTTTAATATCCGATACTATCTTTCGTTATTGATGTTTACTTTTTTTTATTATATTGTTTTTTTAATATTTTTTCACATTTCGTAATTTTCCATTTGCTATTTTGCTTCAACACAAAAGATTTAAAAATAAAAAAGACAGCAAGATTGGTTAATAATGATTTCGTACATTCATTTTTTTTCTTCTTAACAACCTAATCATTTTTTTCGTATATTTACACTTAGTATGACCATGAATTTATTTTGTACGAAAATGTAAATGTTCAGAAAACAAAATTAGTGCCGAATATAAAGTTACTTTAATTACGCCCACGCGAAAAAATTATTCGGTCATAACGAAAGAAAAGTTGACGATCAGTGGCAAGGGTAATTTTGTAATACCAAGAAAAACTAATGATCACATTTGTATTGGCAGAAAACTTTATTATATAAAGACCTCAAAGTCATACCATTTTAACGGAAAAAAAGCTCTCCACGCCCCAAAAAAAAGAAAGGGACAGAAGAAGAAGCATCTTAGCAACAATGGCGATGGCTTTCAAGATGGTAGAAAGAATATTTTTGTTTTTTTTCTTTTTCTTGTATCTCTATCTGATTTTTAAAAATAAATATTCGATGATCATCATATCATATGGTTTCGTAGGCGACGACAGGGATGCGAGTGACGGAGGAGTGTACGAGTTCATTCATGGAGATGAAATGGAAGAAAGTGCATAGATACATCGTGTTCAAGATCGACGAGAATTCTCGTAAAGTCACCGTCGATAAAGTTGGCGGTGCGGGAGAAAACTACCAAGATCTTGCAGCTTCCTTACCGGTGGACGACTGTCGCTATGCCGTCTTTGATTTCGACTTCGTTACCGTCGATAACTGCCGCAAGAGCAAGATCTTCTTTATCTACTGGTTAGTCTTTCCTAGCTTCCAAAACTAGAATGTTTCTCTTTATAGCCCTCCAATTATAGTCACTAGCAAGGGTAAAATAGATATTTGGTTATAGTAACGTGCATAGCAACGCCAAAACATTCGTATGTGCTGTGAGGGTGAAATGGTAATTATGTTTGTTATCGGTATTTAGGTCGCCGGAGGCATCAAGGATAAGGGCAAAGATCTTATACGCGACGTCTAAAGCTGGTCTGAGGAGAGTTTTGGAAGGGATTCACTATGAGCTTCAAGCCACAGATCCGACTGAGATGGGATTCGATATAATTCAAGACCGCGCCAAATAAAGTAATCAAAAGAATATTGAAATATATATATATGAATTGACTGACTCACTTTGTCGATAATTAACATTGATTAGGTATCAATTAATGTTAATTATTGCTGGTTAGTGGTTTACTTTTGCCCTTCAGTCTTACCAACAGCACCCTTTAATTATGTATGTTACGACTGACATTTGCTTTTTGAGTTTTGTTGTTATCTCTTTTTGTCGGTTAAGTAAACATGAAAAAGAATGAATGTCTCTTAATAGTAACGATATGTCATAAATCTCTCTCTTAAGGATATATCATAAAGAATTTACGTATGTTAATATTTTATAGATCTAGACTACACTTATCATTTATCAATGGTTAGTTCAAGATCAAGTTCGACCAAATTATGGGCATATTAGAAAATATCTTGGCTAAGAAAAATATCATAGACTAGTCAGTCTATTTTCGACAAAACAAAATACGTACGTACGTGACATTTGTTTTTAATAGGTGGAGAATTATTAGCGATGTTGAAAGCAGAACTTGACAACGGTACAGTTGGCAAGCTGATAAGTTCGAACAATTACGTATGAAGTGATTAGATTGTCTACCTTTAACGACGTCGACATGAGTCAACTTATCTTTTTCTTTCGTGTTTTGGGATCTTGGGTACATAATTCGCTCCTCGTGGTTCCCAAAAATACGTGAGGTTTTTTGGTCATCCCGTACCGACGTTCCAAAAATTTGTAGACTTAGAGTTTGTCGACTTAGTCAAAAATCAAGATACAAAGTTGATTTTTTTGTTGATTGACCTTTTTGACCATAATCGAATCGTCCATGTGGTTTTTTCCGCCTAGAACCCGCTTAGGCCTCAAATTTTTAGAATAAAGCTGTGCTAATTAAACCATTTGTTGTTGATATAAATCAGTTTGGGAAGATTCAAAATAAATTTCATTGAGCAAAAGATTGTTGAGGAGAACTATTATCAGGATTTAAGCAATTCAATTAAGGTGTTATGGATACTTTTGTTTCCAATTAATTTAAGCATTTTAGGTGTTAGATCATCATATGGATACTTTAGGGGAAAAAAACAAGAGTCTGATATGGATTATTTGACTGTTATCACAACTGATAAACAAGATTTGGATTTGGGCTTTGTTGGATAGTAGTGGATCCTTCCTTTGGGTCTTCTAGAAATTCTGGTGGTCTGGTCCATGCTTGGAGCTAAATTCCCTTAGTAAATGGTTCTTTACGGGGTTTAATCAATCAGTTTGAAAAAATCTCCATAGCCTCTGTGGTCGAATAAATCATCTTGGTAAGGTTTGACATTATCGTGGTTGAGGAAGTCCATTTGGTCGAGTTTTGGTGTCTCAACCATCTTCCATTCTAGTACAAACCAGGGGTAAATTATCTTGACCAAAGTGATTTTAAAGGTCATTTTGGTTGATAAAATTCACCATCAGTACTTAATATTAAATCGGATGCTCCAAGGATCAATTGTAGCTTGATAGATCTTCTTGGTTGAACTGGTGGAGGAGGTCTCGTCTAATGCTTCGGTTGAACTTTTCTTGAAGAATCCGTTTTCTTTGTCATGTCATGGTTCCCTTGAATGTGATAGGCACATCAGCTTCTTAATCTTGGGTTGGTTCTGGTTTGCTTTGATCTAAGTCAGTTTGTATGTTCTCATCTTTAGTTATCTTAATTTAAAACTATTTTTACATGCCAATTTTTTTTCTTTCTAACTATTTACAAGTGACAAGCAATATAAAGACAACTCTGTGAACTTTTTTCCTTCTATGAATTTTTCTTATGAAAAATGGCGAACTTAAATGTGTTGCATAATGACATCCATCTAATAATTCTCGCAAGGGAACCAAAATTTAAATCTTCTATTTTCTCATTTGACCAACTCTGTGTGGCACACATTGATGGTATATCAAATGTGGTTGTTAATAATGACTAGAAATCGTTTCATCTTGTGTTGTCCATTCAAAGCCAGAACTATCATTGTATAAAGATGTGTCACGGGGATATTTATCTACTCAATCATGTAATTTGTACGAAAGATTTGAGCGCGTTGGTGAATAGTTTTCATATGACAATAATTCAGTGAGATACAAGTATCTACCAAAGTTCAGTATTCTCTACGTACAAATTTAGACACATAACTACTAAGGTTTGTTCCTCCTTTGATATTATGGAATGTAAAAAGACAAGACAAAACGGCAGATAAAAAACCAAAACGGAAAACTTCTACAGTTACTACTTGCATACAAAGCTTCGTACAATAGAGTCATGACCAGCCAGACTCACATTAGGTCAATCTGTGTCACCGCAACAGTGCTCCGAACCACATGTCTTCCACCGTCAGACCACGTAACCGACCCGAACGCTGCTCCTGTGTCACCCAACACAAGATTCTTCGTATCCACCGTCACCGTTATAGCATAGCTACGTTTCTTAACGGCTGAGGTGAACACCAACCTGGACGGCTTCACTGTCACCGTCACTCCCTTAGGCGACTGTATCCACGCTCTATAAACAACTTCAGACTGTCCAACGTTCGTCACTGTCCGGACAAGAGTCTTGCTCAACAAACCTTTCTTTGACGTTGGAAACAAGGCCGTGATCGCCGGGTAATTCAGATTATCCGGCGATGGTTTCCTCCTTGGACATCTCACAGGCGTTCTTGTGATCACCTGAATGGTTTTCGCCCCGTAGCCTATAGAGCAGAGAAACGTAATATAGTCGTCGTTGGTTATGTCATAGACAAGACCTGGATCAATAGCACGACCAAGATTGAGATGACCTGAACCAAAGTCATAAGGCGTCGAACGTTTTCCAGTGGACTCATCTATCAAAGAGCGGTTAGAGTTATCCACAAGGCTAGCTGTTGTCATCATAGCGGATCTTATAGCAGCTGGACTCCAATCCGGATGAGCAGATTTAAGCAGAGCCGCAGCTCCACTAACGTGAGGACAAGCCATAGAAGTACCAGAGAGAATGTTAAACTCTGTTCTCCTGCGATCAGAAACCATCCCCGTAGGCCCTGTTGCATCTGTCCAAGCAGCTAAAATGTTAACACCTGGAGCAATCAGGTCTGGTTTCATAATCTCCGGGTTTAAACCGTTTGGTCCTCTACCGGAGAAAGAAGCCACAACCGGAGCCGGTCTAACTCCAACCACAGTCCCTCTAAAATCTATAGTAGCTACAGGAGTAGGATGAGTCGAAGCGTATGCTTTAATCCTATCTCCTGCGTTTGAACCAACGTTTGAAGCAGGGATAAGATGAGCATCACCAACCAAACCTTCACCGTTAGAGGCAGCGTTAACAAGAATCATCCCTACACCACCTGCTTTCTTCACCACTAGTCCTTTAGCCACACGAGGGTTACTCCCACGGTCACAAATCACGATTTTACCCCTAACTAACTTAGGATCAAGTGAATTCTCCATACACAAAGAAGCAGCTAACATTCCAGTCTTACCAGGATAAACAACAGGAAACATCCGACCATTCAAAGGCACACCAGAGTATAAAGAAACACCTCGGAGACGTTGTCCATCTCCAAACACAACATCCGCTGGAAAATCTCTATCAAGAGTTCCTGCACCGACAGTGGTAACCCATGGAGCTAAGTTTGTAACAGACATACCGTTTGGTCCATCGTTTCCAGCGGAGGAAGAGACGAACACTCCCATGGAAGCCGCACCGTAAGAGCCAATAGCGATGGGATCAAGATAATAAGGTGAAGAGATACCATCTCCTCCACCAATGGAGATAGAGATAACATCGACACCGTCAGAGACAGCAGCGTCAAAAGCAGCTAAGATGTCTGAATCAAGACATCCAGAGTCTTTCCAACAGACTTTGTAAGCAGCTATACGTGCCTTAGGGGCAACACCTTTAGCAACACCTGAAGCGTAACCAGCCATACTTGCTTTAAACGCTTGACGTCCAGCAGCAGTTGAAGCGGTGTGAGTCCCGTGTCCATCAGCGTCACGCGGGGAAAGAAACTCAACCGTTTTGTTGATTCCTCCGATGACTGCTGCTTGTTGTCCTTTAGCAAAGAATCTTGCTCCGACGATTTTGCGGTTACAGTTTCTCCTGTCGAACCTAACTCCACTCTGACAAACACCTCTCCAACGTTTAGGAACCGGTCCAAGATTTAGATCAGAGAAGCTCCTTCTCTCCGGCCATATCCCTGTATCAAGAACTCCGATGATGACGTCAGATCCGTAGTCAGAGTCAGACCAGAGTCCTTTCTGGTTACGGAGACCGAGGAACTGAGGAGAGCGAGTGGTGTGAAGCTCACGGCGGCGATCTTGAAAGACAGCAAGAACAGCAGGGTGGTTGCGGAGGTTCTCGGCTTCGTCGGGAGTGACTGTAGCGGAGAAGCCATGGAAGACTGTGTCGTATAAGTGGAGGATTTGAGGACTGTCGGTGAAGAACTCGGAACTGTACCAGTGGTAATGCGAAGAGAAGACAGTTGGTTTCAGTCCACTGTCCACACGGAAGATGAAAGTCTTCTTCTCCGTTATAAAGGAAGTGACCGGAGAACAGAGAAAGAAGAAGAAGAAGAGAAGGAGAAGATTGATGGATGAAGAAGAAGAGGAAGAAGAAGAAGACATCGTGTGTGAGTGGGAGAGAGTGGAGAGTGATACTTTGGAGAAATAATATAAAGGAAAAAAAAATAAACTTTTACTTTTCTTTTTTACTGATTTTATTGATTTTAATAATTCGTTAACTATCTTTTTCGAAGCTTTTTCACAGTTTCACGTCGCTTGAATGATATTTATTATTCGGTGAAGTGGAATAATAGTGTGAGAGAATGAACACGAAAGTCACTCACTCACTCACGCACCAACAATTTTCTTTTTGATGGCCGTTGAATTTTTTGTAGTACTAGAGATTAGCGGAAATTCGGTTTTTTTTATTTGTCTGATGATTTGAATTAAGCTTTAATTACGGTGATTATGAGAGAGGTGGAGGTGGTTGTGGTTATAATTTTGTCGTGGGACAGAACACAGACACCATGACTCGGCTTTTCTCCCCCGCGCGGGACCCACTCTTTACACACATTCTAAACAAAAAATCAATAAACTCGCTCGGTTAATATCTTTCCTCACCGTCGACATAAAAAAGAAAAAATATCTTTACTCCCCCAGTCACCACCATCGAACCAAGTAGGCCCTACTCTTTCACAGTTTCATTAACGATCTCTCTCCAACAAACCTTTGAATTCTCAAATTTTTTTTGAAGATTTTGATATTCCAATAAATTCTTAAATTCTCAAATTTTAAAATTTTAAATAGTAAAATTTTATATTTGAGATTTAGGTATTTAATACCTTAAAACTTTTTTTTTGGTTATTAAATTTATGTTTTTCATAAATATTTGACAACAGTTAATTTACAAAAGCTTAAACATATTATAATAAAATTCTATTTTATAATACTAAAAAAGAAATTTAGAAAATAAAATAAAATAGATAAAATTTTATAATATTAAAAAAGTTTACAAAAAGAAAAATACACTAAATAAGATTCACAATAATTAAAAATACATTAAACAAACTTAATTTAACATATATTAAATTAAATTGTACACAAATTACTTGAACACACAGATATTTTATGCTATATAATATATTAAATATATGTTTTATATTTATTTATAAATTTTTGTCAGTATTTTTTGTAAATATAAATGACTATATTGTAAATTAATAAAATTTTAAATTTTTTTTGAGGATTTATTGGAATAAACCAACCATTCTCAAATTTTTATTTTAAGGATTTACTTAAAGTCTTGTTGAAAATACCCTAAATTAATTTTCTGGTCCAATTTATTTGTTTAGTCACCGGTTTAAGAAGTTAGTTATGTTGAGTTGTTCGTTTATTTAATTATGTAAACCATAAACTGAATACTACCATCACAAAATCGGTTACAATAATTTTGAATTAAACATTTCTTCGGTTTCTGAAAGATAACTTTTTTCTAAAAAAATTTTGTGTTTCAAAAAAATAGATTTTTAAAAAATTTCTATGTATTTTTTAATGATTATTAATGATAAATTGTAAACTTTTAGAAAAATTATTAAAATTCTTAAATTATTATTGATTTAAAGTTATTGAAAACTATTAATTGTTGAAAATAATGTAATTACTATCAAAATTTAATATGTTTTACTAATATATATAAAATACATTAACATTCATTTTTTAAAAAAAGAAAGAGTATTTGGTTTGCAGCTTTTCTTATCCATTAAGAAATCAATTTCATTAACTACATCTGAACAGGTTTAGGTCATTTGAATGAGTGTTGTAAAATTCGTAGATAGCAATAGTAGGAAATGTGGATTCCTTTTGTGGGGAATAAAGTATAAAATGGCCTTTAAAGCTAATATATGTAAGGGTTTAGTCCTAAAGAAAGAACTAGGATGAAGTGAACAAGAATTGAAAAGAAAATTGGTACAGATAGATTTAATAAGTGTTAAGGACTTTATAGCTTTTTATAAGAATAAGAAGATAGAAAAGGGAGTAAAAAATATAATGAGTTGAATATGTTCAGTTGGAATAAAATCTAATGAGAAGATACTTGCCTACTGTAATCAAAACTTGAAACAAAACTTACATTTGCACAGGACTGAGATTGTTTTCTTTTTCTTTTTCTTTTCAGAATCGATTGTTTATAGAAAATTTTGCTATAAAATTTTACTTTTAGAAGTCTCGTTAAATAATACATGTAGACCTGTGTATTCTATAGAGACTATATTTAACTAAATTATTTCTATTTTTAAGTTTATTTAAATAATACATGTAGAGCTGTGTATTCTATAAAAACTATTTCTGACTAAAGTATGTTTAAATCTTCTGAAATCCTTTTTACAAAATTTTCTTCCCAAATATTGTTTAATTTTAAATAACAGTGGATTAATATAATTTTATAAATTATTAATTAAATAATAAGCAATTGCAAGTAATTTTTAATAACTTTACATAAATTCTATGTTCAATGACATAAGATTTGAGAAGAATTTTTTTAATTATTAGTTGAATCATAAAGGATTTTTAAAATCCCCAAAAATCTCTAATCCAATACACCTATAATTTAGATAAAAAATAAATTTAAAACCCAATATTTATTTTGGGCCAATGGAGAAATCATTTCCAACATCATCTTCGTTGTGATCAAGATTGACCGTTAAGAATGGGTGGTTTAAAAGCATCACAGCCGTCCATCTCTTCTTGGGATCTTTAAGGAAATGCTTTGACAAAAAAAACTCTTCCTTGTTACGTCAACTCCTCGGGAATCTCCAAAAGCTCGTCTCCAACACCGATGCGCATCAATAAAGTGCGATCCTTCTTTCAAACTCCATGTCGTTTTGCCACTAAAAAACGCCGCATCCTAAAAGCCAACACGTCAGCGTCTGATCCGCACTCGTTGTTGTTGACGGATTCAGGTAAACCCTTACAAGTCACTACGTTTGATTCCCCGAGATTATTGATGCTGCAGCATATGGTATTCACATTCAATAGATTTATTTGAATGTTTTGTAACTAATATATACTTATCTTTAAATCATTATTTTAATTAGGTTTTTAGAGTCTGTTTTGTAGTTTAATCATGTTTTTTTAGCAGAAGAAAAGAAAAAAGATGAAGAAGTACATATATACATCAATTAGGAAATTATACAAAATATGAAAATATCAAGTTCAGCAAACATCATTGTTCCCATGGATCATTGAATCAATTCAGACAATGTTGAGGAACCATTTTTCCAAGTGCAGAACCGTCAACATTCTCGCATACTGCAGTGGAAGGACCACCCTCGACTCCCTTATGTTCTAGGTTAATGTCAATTAGCTCAACATTCTTGCAGGGAAAGCTTTTGCTACATTGTAGATTCACCGCTACTTTGTTCTTCGACGTTCCATATATGTTCTTTAACTTAAGATCTTGGATCTGAACGTGAGATTCTCCCTGAAAGAATAATGAAACACGGATTTTTATTTTTCTTTTGTTGTTTCTTGTGGTAAAAGAAAACAAATAAAAGTTTGTTTCTTTGTAGAAAGTTGACCTTTTTTTCACAGGGCGGGTGAGGACAATACTTCTGATCAATGTTTATTGGTTTTCCAACATTAATCATCTGAATATACTCGTACACAAAGTTAGAAACCACGAGCTTCGAAGCGGAAGATTCCCAAGTCTTGATCCGAATACCATCGCTTGTGCCGTTAAAAACAATGTCTCTTACCGTTAAGCCATTAACGTCCTTCTCGTCTTTGTTCTTCCCTAAGCTTCCGACACTGATTCCATGTCCGGGACCACAGTTGACATTAGAGATATCCATGTTAGTAGTTCCAGAAAGAATGGCGATACAATCGTCTCCGGTACTTATGTTTGTGTTGGAGATGTGAATGTTGCTAGATAACCCGAACTTGATTCCGTCGGTGTTGGGACTATCGCCAGGAGCCGTTATAGTAACATCAGTAATGTTGAAGTGATGGACGGAGAAGAAGTTGAAGTGTCCCATTTTGCTGTTGAGTGATGTTATCCCACTGATTCTCGAGTTGTTCACGAATGCAAATCCCATGGTCTATGAAAGTAATCAAGTTTGTTAAAAGACTACATATCATACGTTGTTTTCATTGGATGTCACGCGGTTTGTAATAACAGTTTAATTGTCAAATAGTATTTAAATTAATGCAATATATAAAAAGATTAAGAAATGGTACCATAGCGAGTTTAGGACAATTGGTGTTTTTGTGGCAGTCATTGAGTGGCCAAGAGTCTTTCCCTTGACCGTCGAGTGTACCAACACCAGAGATAAAGAGATTATTAATGTACCTGAAGTTGATCCATGTGTCCTGCTTAATATCACTAGGATTTGCAGGAGCCAATAAAGTTCCATCGATAACGAATTCAATTTGATTTTTACAAGGCCCTACGAACTCTACACCACCGAGATAGAATGTTCCTTTCGGTACGTAGATCTTACTACTTCCACTTTTTCTTGCGCATGCACTTTTCCATATATTCGTGAATGCCTAATATCATGTGTTAAGAAAAATATAGGTCAATTATTAAACAAAAATTTCTCAATAACATCTCTATTTCTTGTTTGTTTCTATATTGCTAATGTATATACATTGGTGTTATCGGTTTGTCCGTCAGGTTTAGCACCATAGCGCCAGACATTGAAAACCTTTGGCCTGACATTCGGACGGCTTGCAACGGCGACGAACAAGAGAAACAAACTCAGAGCCTTAAACGCAGTAGCAATACAAACCATCTTCTTATTTTGTTTAGGGTATATAGAAATTACAAAAATGTGTTATTTATAAATGCTTTTCTTAAGATGCAGTGAGAAGTGTTGGCCCACTTCATCTGCTTATATAGTTAATATGTCTCGAACTGTTATATTCTATATCAAAAGAACTTGATTATTGTTACTAATTATCGGCGAAGGTTGAGTTGTTTCTTTTCTAATGATTTGGATTGGTTAATTTCTTGTTATGGAGATTTTCCAATGTATATGATTTCTTTATGTTCTCTCATTTAAAACAGAATCTTAACTTTGGTGAAAGGCCATTAGATTTACCCGCAGTAATTGTTTCTGTTAATGCTTTGTTTTGAAACAATTCCATTTAATATGATATGTAAACAATACTACATCATATGATATGTAAACAATTCTTTTCTTTAACATAATGATACATCTAATATAAATAATCCTTTGGTTTGCAAATATGAACCTTCGCTGGTGTTTTTTTTTTTTGGCCATACAAAGCTTCATTAACCCACACTCATGTTTATTCACATCTATATACAGAAAAAAGTGATGTGTTACCTTGCATGAGTTTAGCTTCAAAGGCAATTATCTGTTGCTTAAGCCAAGGAAATTATTAGTTGTTGCTTATGCCAAGACACATCTAGCAACTTAAAGACTGCTCCATTAACCAACATATGAAATTATCAAAACAGAGTGAGGACAAAAGCTAATTATGTTACAAAGCATTATATGTGGATATCATTAGAGTATGATTATCCCATAATCTCTAAAAATAGAGTTATAGAAAAAAATTATATTATTATTTTATTTATTTATAATAATTTAATTAAATTAAAAAAATTTAACCAATAAAAAAGAGATAAGTGTAGAACTCCATCTAAATATGAATTCTAAAAATTATCTTTTTAAAACATTTTCTTTCTCTCTCTCTCCATTTTTTATTTTTTATTTAATTAAAAAAATGATGAGAACCTCTTTCTAAACACCTCCAATAATCATGCTATTAGAGCATGATTATCCCTTAGAGACCCAATATGATATTTTTATAATTATTATATTATTATTTTAATATTTTGTGATGATTTAATTAAATTAAAAAAAATTGAACCAACAACCAAAAAAAGTGAATGTCATCATTATTAGAATCCAAATATTCTAAATAATTACTTCATTCATCCATTAAATTAAGAAATTGAATCAATTATTAATCTTAAAACTAATACTTCATCCTGTCAAGGCAATACTAATGCTATAGTTTGTACTAATCCTGCGGTTTCGGTTAACCGAACCGAACCGAGCCAATTTTTTCGGTTATCGGTTAACCAAAACTTTTTAAAAGCAAATCCGAAAATAACCGAATCAAATCTCGGTTCGGTTCGGTTCAGTTATCGGTTAATTTCGGTTTTGGGTTTTAAATCGAAATTAACCGAATTTCAGTTTTTTTTTTCTTTCAAAAATCGGTTATATTCGGTTTATTTGGTTTTTTCGGTTAATTCGGTTCGGGTATTTTTGGTTATTTTCGGTTACTGTTACATTTGGTTTAATTTTGGTTAAAATCGGTTTAATTTTGGTATATTAAAAAAAATCAAAAACCGAAAACCGATCGATTCACTTCGAACCGAACCGAAAATTTCATATAACCGAATGCAAAAAAAACCTTTCCGATCGGTTAATAACACCAAACCGAAACCGAAAAAACTGGTTCGGTCCGGTTCGGTAATTCTGGTTCGGTTAAAAACCGCAGGACTAGTTTATACCATCAGATCAATTTGGTTTTGGTTCTGGTTCAGTTCTCTTTTATTTTATAATACCCAAACCGAACTGAATATCACGTACCGGAACCAAATCGAACCGATTATTTTGTTGGTTTCATATTTTTTATTAACCGGACTATTGAAACCCAAATTACCCGTATCGAACCGAAGCTACCCGGAATAGTTTGTAATAAGAAGCAAAAGGACCAGACTTTTGTGTTTTGTCCATTTTCTTCTCTTCTAAGCAGAAAGAGACGAAAACTCAAGGAGACATTAAATCATGTCCGTGAATCTCTAATTTCTCTCCGTAGGATTCGAATTCGATGAAGGCTTCTCGTGTTCTAGCGGCTGCGGCCGCGAGGGTTGGACCAGCGATGAGGAAGCAAGTGTTAACCTTGACGGACGAAGCTGCCTCTAGGGTTCATCATCTCTTGCAGCAAAGGCAGAAACCTTTCCTCCGATTAGGCGTTAAAGCAAGAGGCTGCAACGGTTTATCATACACCCTCAATTACGCCGGTAACGTCTCCTCTTGACTTTCAATCTTGGGTGCAAGCAAAACGTATATTATTACCAAGTTTCCATCTTTGTGATGAGAATAAAGAAAAGAATCCAACTTTGCTTTGTTTTCTTCGTATTCATTTCTTTTCAATAGCAGAAGGAGATAGAGATACTAAGACTTAGTCAAAATTTGAGATTTGGGAACTGCTTATGTGTGTGTGTGTGTGTGTGTTCATTAAGTGATGTAATCTGCCTCTTAGTTCATCTGTGAAGAACCCATTTGCTATGTATTCAAGTGATATCTAGTTTTAGTTTTTAATATTTTGTGCTGATGGAACATAAAGGTTTGTTCTTTTCATCTCTATTGATAGCAATACCACGAGGAGATGGAGATACTACTAGACTTAGTCAAAACTGAGATTTGTCAATTGGTGTGTTTTGTTCGATCATCACTCCGTTTAATGAAGAAGCTATATATATATATGCATTGATATGAATCTGGTTCATGAGCTAAATTCATGAAGAAGCTTATCTATGAAGTTGATTTTTAGCTTATTGATGAAGAAGAGATATATATGCATCAGTATGTATCAAGTGCTATCTAGTTTTAGAATGAAAGATTATGCGGATGATTCTTGCCTTATGTGTCAAATTCAGGGACATTAGCTCAATGAATAAGATCTTAGGTTCCGTTAAAGTCTCTAGATGTTCTCCTGAATCTAGATGTAATCAGGTTCTTGGCTCATCTATAAAGAACCCAATCTTGATCTTTGAAATTTTTTTTAATCTCGTGCTGATGAAACATAACCTTGCTGTGTTTTGTTCCGATATATGCCTTTTGATAGCAATAGCACGAGGAGATACATAGATACCAGACATGGTAAAAATTTGAGATTTAGGAATGCTTATCTATGAATCTGGTTTTTTTAGCTTATTGATGAAGAATAAGCTATATATGTGCATTGATATGTATTAAGTGCTGTCTAGTTTTAGAATAAAAGATAATGCGGATGATTTTTGCCTTATGTGTCAAATTCAGGGACATTAGCTGAATGCATTAGATCATAGGTTCCGTTAAAGTCTCTAGATGTTCGCCTCAGGTTTATCTTCTGGTTATTAGCTCGTCGATGAGTAAGCCATATGCTGCTATGTTCCTAAGTGCTATCTAGTTTTAGAGTAAAATATTTGGATGGATGGTTCTTGTCCTTAAGTGTCTAGTTTAGAGTAAAACATTCAAGTTGAGTAGATTCGTAACATTTGAGTTCTCAAACTTGATAACTATGATCATTAGTGAAGAAGCCAAGTGTGTTAGCTGGCAGTGGATGTTTCTTGTTTCCCGTCAGGGACAGTAGTTGAATCACATAATTGCACTTTAAGTCTCTATATACTTGCCTCTTGGTTTGTTGCTCCAGAACTTTTCATGTCCTCAAACTTGATAGTTAGGTATTACATTCAATTTTGTTTATAGTATATTTTATAAATAAATCATACAAAAGTACTGAACTAGCCAACAGAACAGTCTTTGAGTATCAGTTTCTGCCCCATCATCTAATGCACAATCTATCATTATGATATCCCTAGGAATGTTCTGATTTTCTTGCTATCTGTTGATTGTGTGTCTTGAGCCGTTGTTTATAGACTTTTCTCTGCGAATATTGTATCAGATGAGAAAGGGAAATTTGATGAGCTGGTGGAGGAGAAAGGTGTGAGTATACTTGTGGAACCAAAGGCCTTAATGCATGTGATTGGAACCAAGATGGATTTTATAGATGATAAACTAAGGTTTTGAAACTCTGTCACGTTTACAAACTTAATGTCTGTTTATATACTGCTCTTGTCAAATTTTTAAATGGCACTAACTTTTTTGTTTGTTTGTTTTAACTGCAGATCAGAGTTTGTGTTCATCAATCCTAACTCGCAAGGTCAATGCGGGTGTGGTGAATCGTTCATGACAACATCTACCTCGAGTGCTAAACAGAGTGGATAGTTACTTAGCACATTGCATGTGTCTGCTACACTATCATATATTAACATTGTTACTAAATCAGAGTCGTTGACAAACAGAAGGCTTTGCGAATGAGAATTGAGTTTTATCGGTCACTTCGTTGCATGTACATTGGAAACAAGTCCGGTCGTTGCTTAAAGATATCTCTGAAGCTATGTATTATTAGTGGAACGAGTACTTGTGCTTGTGGTTTCTTGAGATCAATTCATGTATTCTTTAGAACACGAAGTTATAATAAAATGTTGGGTTATGTAAATTAATTTACAGACTTTTCTGTTTTCTCAAACAGAGACCCAAAAGAAACATCTTTCACAATCCATTTGCTCAACAGCTTCATATGCCTACTTTTCATACTATTTTCAACCCAATATGAAGACTACTTTAGCAATTATCCTACTTATTGAAGTGGTTTAAATGTTTAAGATGGCGCCTAAGGAACATTGGACGAAGTACAATGAACATACTACTAAGCTTTTATGAGTTTAAAACTTGCTGCCAGCTTCAGAACTACTCTAGTCAGGAAAGACCATTCGTTTCACGTGTATTATGATTCTTTGAGTTAAAGATGCTTTTCGATTACAAACGCATTGGTATTGTAGAAGAAGATAGTTTGGAATTTTTGCAGAGAAGAGAACTCTGTGTAGTAAGCAACTCAGATTCAAAAGAGATACTATATTAACAGTTATAATGTCGTAACATACGGATTGACCTAAGATACAAACCGAACAGAAGCTACAAAACTAAATAGAGACCCTAAATGTTAAACAACAGAAACTACATACTAAACAGAGATACTAAACATTAATGAACAGAAGCTACAAAACTAAACAGAGATACTAAACATTAATGAACAGAAACTAAATTGAAGTCAGTCGATTTCTTCATAGGCATAATCTTCAACCTCAAGACTTTGTTCAGAGTTCTCTTAAACTGTGGAGCCTTTGTCGGGAAAATCCTCAACTTGAGAGGCTTCTTCTCTGAAACAAGAACAACATCATCCTTCGTTGATTTCTTCTTAGAACTGATTTGTCTGATTCTCAACTTCAACAACTTTAACAGAAAAGAGTTTCTCTTCTCCTCTGTTTTCTTCTCCTCTTCTTCTTGTTCTCGACGAGGCAAAAACGGATGAAACAACAACTCATACGCGCTTCCTCTATCCTCAGGTTTTCTTGAGAAGCACGTTTGGATAAAGTCCTTTGCATCGGAAGGCAGTGTGTCAGGTATCTCCGGAGCTTTACCATCAAGAAGACGAGTAACGAGATCTTTAATACTAACCCCTTCCCATGGAATCACACCAGTGTACATCTCAAGAACCAAACATCCCACCGACCAAAGATCTAGGGTTTTGTTAGCGACACCGTCACGAACAGACTCCGGCGGCATATAAATCGGCGTCCCCACCCAACGGAAATCATTAGCCCAGAACTGAGGAACTTGCCCTACTTCTAACGAGTTTCCAAAGTCCGAAATCTTGACTTCGTATGACAATGAAGAATCTTGTTTCTTGGAAGAAGAACAAGGGAAGACAAGTAAGTTGTCGGGTTTGATGTCGCAATGAACGTAACCGTGGCCGTGGACCGAGACCAAACCTTCAAGAATCATCCGCGTGAAATCTTTGATCAAGGGTTCGGGCAGCTTTCTGTCTACGTAATTGTTCATGAAAGCGTTCAAGCTACCTTGGGAAGCGTGCTCAAGAAGCAACTTGTAGACTTTGTTTCCGTAAGAGCTGAGACCTTCTTGAAGTGAGTCTCCGAAACATGTAACGATTCCGGGATAACCCCTGAGTTCAACAAGAATCTGTAACTCTCTTTGAAGAGAGTCGTAATCTTGGTCGTAAGAGTTCTTTACAGCGGCGAGATACGAAGACCCGTCGGAGTTATGATATCTGACGAGATTCACGTAACCGTAAGCACCTTCCCCAAGAAATTGGATCAATTCTTCGTTTGATTGCATCGTAGCTTTGCTTAACGTACTAGTTTGTTGTTTAGCGTAAATCGCTCGGAACAAAAGAAAAACAAAATCACGGCGCTAGAGAGTAGAGAGTAGAGAGTAGAGAGAAAGAGAGTAGTGAGAAGAAAGAAAAGGAAATTGTAACTCATAAGGAGAGGCCATTTTACTTTTATAGAGTTCCGGTTTACTTAAGTCGGTGACGGCAAAAAGGAAATTTTAAGAATCGCAAAAAAGGAAATTTTAGGAAACTCAAAAAAGGAAATTCGACTTATTAAAAAAATTGGTTTGGTCTTTGACCTTGTAGCATTTTTTTTATAAAACAATTATTTAATATATTTTAATTAATCACAAAAATATGTAGAATTGAAATGGTTATAACATAATAAACAAATATTACTTTTGCATAGAAACTTATAAAAAATCAAATAAAATAGATCAAAAAACATCTAGAACATCATACAAATTGGAATAAAGGGAATTTTTTTATAAGCTATATTATATATGTATATATTATTTATTTAATTTATTGAAAGCTGTTTAGTCAATTAATAATACTTAAAAATATATTCTTAAAACCTAAAAAATATGTAATTTTCAAAATATTCATTGATCTTGTTGTGGTTACACACCTCATCAAACTATCTTCTCCTTGGTTCCTCAGTCCTCATCATCTTCTCTACATTTCTTCAAAAATTGATAAGTCGTAAGTTCTTTAACATTTAAGAAACATAAATTAGTAATGGAGAGTACAGGAAAAGTTGGATCATCATCTTCCTTCACTGCTCACCTCTTTGGCCCCAAGGAACCTTCTTGGTTTGCACTGCCAATACCGCAAGCAGAAACAGTAATGGAGCTTGGTTTGAGAGCTTTCTACTTGTAGTCTGCGGGATTTCTCCTAATTTTATCATTCCTTTTAAAATGTTTTGATCTCATTAACAAAGTTATTTGTTATCAGAAAGTAAAAAATTACAATAAACTTTGAACGACATTGAAGGTTGAAGAGATCCATCCGATCAGATATATAGTAGCTTTCATTCACTCAAAAGAATCATATCCAAGAAAGAACACAGCTTTAACGGATTCACAAGTGAAAGAATCGTATATGTACACTGATGCTTTTTAAAACATTACATTGCTCACATGAGATAGAATCGGTTTCTCCATTACATTGCTCAGATGACACATCCTTCTGGTCGACAGATGTTCCAGATTCATCTTTCCCAGCAATGTTCTTCCAGATGTTTAGGGCTTCAGACAAGCTCTCTCTAACAGGTTTTATCTGCAAGTCAAAGCAAATACAGCCACGTCTCGGAATTATGCAAAAACAAAATGTAGGAAATCTGAATGAGTTATGAAGCTAATGATCGGAAGGTGGTGGTGAGCAAAGTTCATTGAATGAAGTTTAAACAAATATTATTACCATTTCAAGAACATGAATGAGATGACTTGATTGGCAAACTCACACGGTTAAGGCAGATTTCGGTTAGGTTATGGTCGTCCTCAAGGAGTTAAGAACAATGAATCTCTAAGTGTTGCTTTGTTTGTTTCTTCTTACGCAACTATTCTTGTCTCTAGACAGGTCATATATATATGTTACTGTTGATTTATATAGATTTAGAGGGAACTAATAAAATTGCCTTTTTCACTTTGGATTTTTGAAATTAAAGGATTGGTTAGTTCCGTGATGCTTGCTAGTCGTTTCACAATCAGCTTTCAAACTTACTTTACATGTGCTCTGCCAAATATACTCACAACTGAACTCTTTATATATATATATACTTTTAGCTTTATTTCTCTCTTTTCATGAGAAGAAATCTGTTTTTTTTTGTTCTTTTTAGAAGTACAATCGAACTATTGAAAACGTTACATACAAAAAGGAAATAATGGTCTTGACTTTTCACAGAAAACCAACATATTGCTGTCTCTCCATCCGATGCAGTCTTCATCCTCTATGATAACACAACTTTGTAAACTCTACTCTTCTCTGGTAAACTTTGATTTTGAACCATTAACCAATCTGATTTTCACTTATCCGAGATAAGAAAACAATCTTCGAAGTTTGAAACTGGCCCGTTTCTTTCTTCTTCATCCTGAGAGAGTAAAACTTTTGCTTGTCCAAATCTTGATAGTGTTTCATCTTATTTAGCAACAATATCCCATTAGTGAAGGTTAAGACAGATTTTGCATCAGTCATGGTCGTCCTCAAGGAGTACGTAAAGAACAATTAATGAATCTTAGTGTTGAAAAATGCTTTGTTTGTTTGTTTCTTCCACTGCTCCACAACAATTATTTTTGTCTTTAGACAGGTCATCTTCACCTCATATGTTATTGCTGCTTTATATATATTTAGAGGAACTAATGAAATTTCGCTATTTTTGTATTCATATTCAAGGGTAAAGCAGAAAACGTTTTAGATACTTTAAAGTTTAAACACCGGTGGAATGAAGTAGACGGAGAAACTGATCTTTCCCATATATTACACAACTCATCTAATACATATTTATAGAAGAAAATCAGAGCAGTAATCTCTGTTTTCTCCACTCCTTAACCATACTTTTTGAGCCCCACTACCCACTTAGACATGAATTGCTCTAGACTTTAGCTAAAGAAACAAGCCAGTTTAAAGACTTTAACAACCCAAAACAAACGGTTGACTTTTAACAACTACCTTGACTTATTCCCACGTTTTCTTCAATTCATCATGTGCAGGATTGATCAAAGATGAGATTCCAACAGCATGATGTCAAAGCTAATATCACTTTAATTCATTAAAAGTTTTAAGAAAACGAAAATTCGATTTGACTCTCTATGAAGCTATCTGAATAAATTCTATTTGATCTGAAAAAAATTCAAGAAAAACAAAGCCTACCATAGACAAGCTCATCATGCCTTTTGATTAAGGGAACACTTAAATTACTCAAAAAGAAGAATCAAACAAGTTGCAGGAACCAAATCAAATCATAACTATAATATTAAGATAAGAAAACAACGAACTAGCGAAAAGGTTGCATTGAATCATAATTTAAAAACACCAAAAGATGAAATATAGTCTTCTTAGCTGAGTGGCAAAACTAAGTCTCTTCCTCCGCCACCAAAACCTCAACATAAGCTACAAACGCCTTGACCACCACACCGACCACCAGAAAAACGACCACCGACAAAAAGACTAGGAACATCACCACCGAAAGGATTGAAACCACTATCACTCTCCTTCTTAGCAAATAAAGTCCCGGAACGTTCTTCTTCATCACGACGACCACTATCTGCAAAAACACTACGACCACCATTGTTGAAAGTGAAAGGTTGGATTAGATTTGCTGGAACTTCTTCTTTAGGAGTCTTGGTATCTGCTAAACGGCTACCACTCTCCTTTTGAGCAAAGAAAGTCCTGGAACGTTCTTCATCACGACGACCACTATCTGCAAAAACACTACGACCACCACCATTGAAAAGTTTGAAAGGGCTACCACTCTCCTTTTCAGCAAAGAAAGTCCCGGAACGTTCTTCTTCATCACGACGACCACTATCTGCAAAAACACTACGAACACCATTGTTGAACGTGAAAGGTTTGAATAGGTTTGCTGGAACTTCTTCTTTAGGAGTCTTGGTATCTGCTTCAGACTTTTTCTTGGCAGGTTCTTCATCATCAGAGTAGGATCCATCCACAGACATGTTATCTGCCTCGGCCTTGATTGATGTGATCAACAAATCCACCTTTCCTTCAATCTGCTGAAGACGACAATCCATCTTTTCTTCCATCTGCCTGAAACGAGAATCCATCTTTTCTTCCATCTGCTCAAGACGACCAACCAATCCTTGAAGTATCTCCAACACATCAGATGTTTTCTTCTCAGACATGTCTGTCTTATGTTTCTCTATATCATCTTTCGGCTCATTTGTAACTTCCACTAGATGCGTCGTGGCCTCAATCACTGCAGGAGCTGCTTCAGCTGTGGTGGCAGCTTTGTTGTCCATGGAGAAGATGAGAAGAAACGACTCTAGGTTAAGGAGAGAAAGTGGAGATAGGCAAAAACGCTAGAGAGATCGGCTAAGGAGGTCTTTATAGTTTTTCATTGATGTATGTAGCGTGCATCTTAAGTCCTGCGTCCATACTAAGTCCTGCGTCTATCCTAAGTCCTAATGTGGTTCGGTTTCAGTTTTCCTTTTTTTAATTACCAAAATCCAAAAACCAAAAACCTTAATTAATTAATTTATGGACCTAGTGTAGGCCTATAGTGGGCTCTCTCAAGAATTTGTATAGGTCTCAGTCCATTTCAAGTCTAGACCTACAATATTTGTAGACCGTTTTTTGTTTTGTTTTTGTTTTGTTTTGGAGGTTAAACAGTAAATATCCTATCTCATCTTCGTAATGGAGATGGCCTCATATACTGAGTTGACTAATCTTTTTTGTCAACTTTATGACTATGCCCAAATTTTACTTTTTGAATATGGGCCCAATATAATTTGTATGCGTTATATTTGACACACATTTCGTTTTGGATGTTTCATCGCAATAAATGGACATGCAAGTCTAAATTGACATCTCCCACAACCCTTAATCAACCTGTTGGTGTGATCTAAATTGACATGGTGTGCCTTGATTCTGTGTAACCCATTGTATCTACGTGAATCACTCTGACTTCTAGATGAAAAGTCTTTAAAGTATGTACCTTCCAACCACTTCTATCTTTCTCACACTTCTCATCCTCATACAACTTTTTATTTTTCTTTCCTCATGCAACTTATCACTTCCTTAAAAAATATCAAACCTTCTTGAAGTTACTATGGGGAATGTAAAAAAGATTAGTAACTCAATCCATGCTAAATACGAAAAAATTACATTTTTAATTAAGGTTATTTTTTATTCTTTATAAATTGGTTTGGGAGAGATATACAAACTAAGTCCTTGGTAACTATGAAAATCTGGATGTATTTGTCACTTAAGGTCTTCACTAAATCATGTTAAGTTAGACTAACTAGTATTAAACTAGTCTATTAGAGTATTTTAATAAAAAAAATTATTGATAAATATCTAAAAATTATAAATAAATAAAAAATAAGAGATAAAATTTAGATGCTGTCTTTCAAATGAGAGCTCATTAGATATCCTTTAGAGACTTTCTGACAATTTTTCAAACTTTTAATTAGTTTTGCACTATTTTAAAAGTTTAATTGTTTAAAAATATATTAAAATAATAATACTTTGGGATTAAGATATATTTTCTGAGTTTCTAACGGTTAGAGATGTTTTTTTTTTTTTCTCTAAGGAATAGATCGATTACTCAGGCCCAAAGGGCTAAAACAAATACAAAAGTATCAGAGGCCGAAGGACAGGCCAAAAAAACTCAAAGCATACTCTCGATGAACCAAAGCCATCGGAGCTAAAAGGAAAATCCAGCAAAAAACAGAAAGAAACAGAAGAAGAGAAAACCTCCATCATTTAAGATGGGCCCGTTGGTTTCTCTTGCTCCAGGAGGTGTCGAAGCCAGTGAGGGTGACCAGTGGCTACATACGAGGAGAGCCTATTGTCTGAGACAACGCTCTTTGCAAGCTCCCCTGCACTGCGATTACAGGGCGGGGTTTCAAAGATCAAATCCCAATCAGTCTGATTCGTCGTCCATTCCAGGAGAGGTGCGATGTGTCCTTGAAGTTAGAGATGTTTTTATAGAGATAAGAATAAATTTTTTCATAAGGTTCATAATGGAAAATAATCAATATCAATGACTATAAAAATTCTACTTAACTACATATATAACAATTAAAAATATAATTTTTTCGCATTGGAAAAATTTACAATACTAGAAAGTTTCAAATAACTAAATATTCTTCTGATTTTATGAGTTCTCAGTCTTGTCTTAAAGAACTATATTTGTAAGTCTTGAATTTACAAAGTCTCAATATGAAAATGCTACTTACAAAATTGCAAATTCTATTAAAAAAAAAATGGAATATAATAGTAAAAACGAATATAAAACAAAGACAAAAAAAGAAAATCAATGAAGAAAAAAATCAAATATTTTTGATGAAGAAAAACAGAATTATGAATTAGGGATGAGAGAAGTGTTATCCAGAAAGAGATTAAACATGAATAAGGATATTTCTGTGAATTTGCAAAAATATAAAAACAAAATTTTTGTCATTTTAATGTTTTTATCTTTTTAATCGTATGACATTGAATTTGACAATTCAAATTTTAAATTTAAATTATTAATTCTAATCAAATCGATCTATCGAGAGATGCTTTTGACATTCAAATGCTGTTGCTAATCGAGAAAAGCTAATGATTTTCAAAAAAATAAAATACTAGTCTAGTTATTATCGGTCTCTTAAACCATTGAGTCACAAAAAAAATAAAATTAATGCAAAATAATCATAAATTGATTCCAAAATTTTTACTTGTGTTAAATATATGTTTTTGAAAAAAAATCCAGAAATATATATAATTAAAAAGTAAAATCAAAACCATCGAATTCGAACTCCAATTATACAACCACATTATCAAATGACAAATTTTAACTTTATGTACAAAGGTTGGAAAAAAAAAAGAGAATAAACATGGAAGTGAAACCAAAATTAAGATTCTAGCGTTATCGCACCTACAAATTATCATTTCCTATATATATATTTTTTTTTGTTTAGTTCATTTCCAACCTCCGAAAATCCAAAACCCTTGTCTTCAAACCCAAGAAGTCATAACCAATGCTGTTACTACTACTAATGTCTATCGAAGAATAGCTAATACTACTGCTATCCTCTGTGTGACATTTTGCAGTATCACTACTACACTCCATGTCGTTTTCCGTGTTAAAAAAACGGGAGGCAGTGTATGTAGAAGATCTATCTCTTCTCTGATCATCATGATGATTCTTGTTTTGCCATGGTGGACTGATCCTAAGCTCAAGATTCAAATCTGGAAATACTTCATCTTCAACAACAACGACAGGATAATCCTCAACCCTCTCTTCTTTGCAAACCAACCCATTAAACAGACTCTGCTTCTGGTTTTTATTTTGTTTTTGCTCCTCGGACTTTTCTGTTTTCTCAAACCGAGATAGAAAAGAAACATCGTTCACAACTTGGTCCTCTGTTTTCTTCGAGTCAGGAAGTTTCGCTGCGTTCATCGATCTGTGAGTGTTGGGATCAATCCCTTTACTCAATAGCTTCCTCTTTATATGCGTGTTCCAGTAATTCTTGATCTCGTTATCTGTTCTTCCAGGCAATCTTGCCGCTATTAAAGACCATCTGATGATGAAAGAAACCTAGCATAAGCTTCGGAAACATAGCAAAGAAGTGATTCTTTAAATGATATTCAAGAAAAAAGAGGGACTCACTTGTTGCCAAGAAGGCTATGAAGTTTGATGATAAGTTCATCTTCGTCATGAGTAAAGTTTCCTCGTTTGAGATCAGGCCGGAGATAGTTTATCCACCGGAGACGGCAGCTCTTGCCGCAACGGAGGAGACCAGCTGCTCTAGGGAGAGACCTCCAGCAGCCTTCGCCGTGAGACTTGATGTAAGAGACGAGTCTTTCGTCTTCTTCTTTAGTCCAAGCACCTTTGTTCATGTGTTCCTTCTCGCAGCAAGGAGATCTTCCCATGGTTTGGTTTCTTCTACGTCTGCTTTTTCTTCTTCTTCTGCTCTTGCTTCTGAAGTTGTTATGAGGGTTTTATGGAGAGAGGAAAGAGAAGATAGAGAGAAGGTTGGAGGTGGAAGGTGAGCCTAATTGCTTCTAGAAGAGAGTTGGTAGGACACGTTTGAAGGAGTGGCTGGTGGGCTCTCTGTTTTGTTTTGTTTAATATTTTATTTTACATCAAACTATAACTACCACATTCATATATCTTATTCAGTATACTTTTTTTTCTTCATTTTTCCACTTCGATCTCAAACCACTTATTATTCAAGGAAAAAAAAAGTCCTTTCAATCCAACAAATCTCAACATGAACAAAATTAATTTACGGTTATCATCAATTTCTTACGGTGCTACAAAAATTCTTACAAAATCATCATGTTAATTGTACACACATACATATATATATATATATATATATATAATTCAACCGCTAGCTTTTTTTTTACCACCATTTCTTACGGTTAATCGAAAATTGGAAGAATTTTTTGCCCCATGTTTGCCATCAACCAAATAGTTTATGTTGACAGAGAATAACGGAAATTTGCGGAAAGCAAAATGAGTTTGTGGACATATTGTCAGGTTTGATATATAGAACTTTATTTAGATCTGACTATGACATTGTGATATAGTTTGTGTGATTGGTCATGAACTGGATGGATTTTAGTTACAAATTAAAAGGGATATTCTCGAGAAGTGATTTTGAACGTAATGATTCTTAGGATGATAGGTATTGCATGTTTAGCAATAGGTTGTGATTATGATTGTAGTGCATGAGATTATGTACGAACCTCTACTGTGTTCGTACAACTACATCTAGCGTGTGGGTTTTAGTAATGGGTTCGTTGAGTGTAGTATCATGTCCCTCTCAAGTTTTTGCAGATGAGGTTGGCTAAGACTAAACTTGGTGGATTGTGCCTAGGAGAATGAGGATGGACAGTCGTTAATCATTTAACTGTATCTAGTGTTTTTGGTTATCAACGGTCGTGTTTCAGTTTTTGTTTTTAAATTTGTGTTGTAGCTACTAATGGTATGATTATTTGGGATTGGAGCTATAAGACTAAGAGTTTTAGCAAACTAAAAAAGGTTTTAAGATTTAGAGTTGGATTTATAATTGAGTTTGGAGCGACAAACGGCAAATCCGATCAGAAAACAAAAATGAAGATGTTACTTACTAATTGAAATAATGAAAATAACGTTATACGTACAAGCATTTCTTTTCTTTTCTTTTCAAGAAGTGATAAGTAGCTTATTGCCCTCTTTCGTAATTTCAAACATAAACATAATAACGCATCGGAAGTGAACAAAAGTGTAGTCCTAGTCAAAATTTTGATCTTCTTCATGGATGACTCAATCAACATGATAGACTGCAAGCTTCTGACTACTTTGATTGGTATTACTATACATGCTAATTAAACAATCCTACTGGTTATGTTTTGTTTTCGATAATTAGTTAAATCCATTATTCCAATCGAGATAATCAAAATTTCGTAAAGTTCACACCCTAGTCAAAATGTGTGAACACCATTACACAGTCGAATAATATTTTTAATAATTGCAACCACGTGTCACCGCTTTTTACCCCTCAAAATATATAAAACACAAACACAAGCAGATAAATCTTGAAAATAAAATTGTTCTAGAATATCAATGTTGTACCAAACTCATATCACTATCATCTTGTTGGGACAAAAGCCATATATGCCCATACGTGACGCCTTGTGAGGGAATAGTCCAACTTCGTTTTTTATTAATTATTATTTTATCATCATAACTCCAAACGCTTCTTTTCTCGTTTGTATGATTGATTGATGGTTAAATATGTTTGTTAGATTATAAAGGTTTCTGTTTATTTGATTTAATTGGTCTTTCCTTGCGTATTATAGATTGCTTGTTCTAGTATTGATCACTTATTTAATGAAAATTTGTTAGGACAAGACTTCATTGATAAGTTAAATTAAGCCCCTCAATATTATATATACTCGTCCCTTTGAACCTAAAAGATAAACCTGTAGTTTATCATACGTAACACGTCCGCATAATATATACCATACAAAAGTTCTATAAGATTGAAAATGCAAGCTCAAGTTCGTAACCGAAAGTATAATTTTTAATAAACAATATTCTGTTAGTGTTGTTTGAAACGCGGTGATAATGATTTTTTAAAATAGAGTTAAATCAGACCCTGATCGATAAATGAGAAAAGCTGCTCGATGAAGCATATCCATGAGAAACATTCGAAGAGAGGTCTTCCAAATCAAACATGCATGGTATTTTCATACTGGATCATGCATGTAATAGTAGTCCCCCATGTTTGCTTTACCTAGTTACTACTTTATTACTAGTCCAGAATAATACAGTTTAGCTAACTATTTTACGTTTTGACCATCGAAAACACACACATATATATATATATATATTTTTTTTTTTTTTGGAAACAACTTTGCAAGTCAAGATTGAGGTTTCCTTTTAGTTTTGCAGAACTTTTAGGTTTCCAATAAATATACAAACAAATTATTGATGAACCGCACAAAGTAGAGAGGACAGTTCTAAAGAAGAAAAAAAGGATTGTTGTTCGAGTATCAATAGCTGTTGCTAGGTGCAAAAGTGTAGGAATTTTATTTGTTAAATAAATAAAAAACGAAAAATGTTTTTTTTCTGTTATTTTTTAACAGAACACTGTAATGTTTTTAACGAAATTTACATAAGACTATATACTTAATTAGTATCCGTACATAGAAATAAAAACAGTAAAAAAAGAGTGGTTGGAAATGAAAGAGAGGTCATGACTCATGGCCCGACCTTACCTTACAATGTACAAAGACAGATTGCAACATACACCGGTCATCCTGAAAGTTGTTCTAACTACCTGTTTTCTTATTACCATAATAACCTCCTTCGTTTATGTGTTTAGCAAAAAAAAATGATGCGAAAACTAATATTGTAATCCCCTTAAAAAAAATATTATACACGTTATGCTAGTAACGTGTGTACATAAACACAAATGTGAAGGAAACAGACAAAAGAATTCAAAGACGATCAACCCGGAATAACCATATATTTTAATAATGAATATAAATATCATCCTAAACATTCGATATAAAAACAAAACAAAAGAGGACATATAACCAAAAAAGTCTAAAGAAGCTTCGTACCTAACAATACCAACCGTGTCTAGTCCTCGATAGGGTTCGGTTTCAGGTAAGTCCCACTTGGTGTAAGGTGTGGTGGGTACTTATTCACCAATCTTATATCAATCAATGCTATAATGTATTATTATCAACGTTACGTAGAGTACGAGGCAACTCTACAACGAAGCGGTATGTAACCATGGACCTCACATAGGAAACAAACTGGGCCAAACTTTAACTGAAATATAACAAACTAAACCAAACCTTGGGAATTGGGATAACTTAAAAAAGCGGAATAAACACCTTGATTCCATCTACACCAAATCTAATCGATCCCGCAATAGACCGAGGCATACCAAAACCAAAGTGGATAACATAGGGCTAGGACCTAGGGTCTAGAGTTCCAATATACCTAGCTTATATATTCGAACTTGGTTAAAATGATGTTATATGGAATCAATAGTGGATATGCGGAGGAAGCTGAATCGTATGAAAACAGAAAAATAAATTTTTAGAATTTGTTTAAAACATATACATGTTGAATATTTATATATCAATGTTATAAAATTTATAATTAAATATATAATTAAAAATAAAGAAGAATTCATTATTTTATTTTTAATAAACTTACCTATCTCTAATTCTACCATATAAAAAACTAATAAATGAAAAATTTCAAGAAAATAGTAAATAATTAGTCATATTAACCACTTATAATATCTCATAAATATTTAATATAATTTTTTTAAGGCAAAATTCTTTATAATTAAAAACTAAAGATTACTATGCATAAATATAATTTTTATAAATAATTCTAGCATCTCACATATGATTATATTTCTTATATTTTATTTTAATTTTTAATTTTTTATAAAATAAAAAATATATAAAAATTAACTCTATCTACATATTTATTTATTTACGACTATATATGTATGTTTCTAAAATGGAAGCAGCAGTTTCCAATGTGATTTTAAAGAAGCTTTTTATGAGTTTCCAAAAAACTTTCATAAGTTTCCTATTCCAACTCCAAAGCAGAAAGCAAACATCCAATAAAAGTTATAAAACTTATATTCTACCTAGATATAACATGATGTTATTTTTAGAATTCTAAAAAGCCAGAAATTAATTGATAGAACCCACAAAAGGAAAATCCCAACTAAAACTTGGATGGAACACCCTTTCAACATAAAGTCATAAACATAACCAAACCAAAACCACTGAAAGTGCCGATTGTTGGATCAATGTATTACATATTGGTGGAAAAATATAAGAATCTAGAACTTCATATTATATCGATAAATGCATGCTTACAAAACCAGAGAGATGAGAACGGGACTCGTTTCTTCTTTCTATTTCATTTACTTCTTCATCTTTCTGCGAATCTCATAGAAGTAGCTAAATGCTACAACAGCAGCAGCTACTGCGACTCCGACTGCACTAGGTGCCAGCACGCTGCTGTCTGTTATCGCCTTAGTGACTGAAGACGTAGGTGTGAACCCGAGCTCTGAAAGTTTCTTGTGTGACTCTGCATAGTCTCTGAAGAATGCATCTTCGTCCTATATGGACAGAAAAAAAAAATCACAAACTTATGCTTTGTTAAGAAACAAAATACGAAATCAAGATGACACTTGCACCATAATCTTGGCCTGTCTTTATAAAACTCGATTTGCAGCTTGAGATTGATCATTCAATCAAAAGTTTTGAACCAGAATGAAGATAGGCTTCTATGATAATACCTTTGCATAAAGCTCGACGTAATGACGAAACTCTGGGACTTCCAACAAAGTCTTGTCCGTGGAAAGTTTCAGCAAGCCTTCGGAATCTTCTTCTTTCAGCAATTCTCTGGTTCCAACAATGTTCATGGTTTATTAAACAGTCCAGTAATCAAGCAGAACATCTATTTGTTGTCCCCAACTAATTAAGAAAAAAAACATGTCACGTGAGAGGAACTTACACAAAGTATGAGTTGTCAAACTTAAGAGGATCTTGAGTCCATGGTCCATCGAATCCTGATCTCTCTGGATGAGCCCTTCCCTAAACATCGGATTTTATTAAAACCCACTGAAAACTACTTTATTCGATACAAAACGAAATAAAGAAATTACCAGAGTATGTGCCCCTGAGAGTGCCACAATATCTTTATCAGAGAGTCCCATCCGGTAGAAGACATCTTTCAGATGTTTGAAACCTACAAGAAAATCAGCAGACAACTTCAGGAAAGAATATATTCCAAAACATTAATTATATTGTACATTAGGGTAACACCATGACACTCCAGATATTCCATGCGATCATCTACCATTATTGATTTGCTACACAACTACTTCATTTTTTGTAAAACATTTTGGAGTTTGTGATTATTCGAATATTACTTTCATCATACCTTGATTAGCATCAGGAAGTCTTCCTTCATCGGTGCAGGCATCACAATCCTAGAGAAACAGAAAGCTCATATATAGTTATATTGCTTTTGGCGGTAAGCTGTAATACACAAATCATATGTCTGAGAGAATATTACTTTTCTGCCAGGAACAAAACTGATGTCAGGTCCACCAGTAACTTCAACAGCTACCACACCAGCAAGCTGAAATTGACAGAATCATTTTCATCATTACATGTGAAAATGAATGACATCCAAAACATGCTTTCTATAAAACAATGTTGGCTCTGACTGTGGACATTTGTTTTGGGCATTCACAGCTATCAAGCCTCGATGTTACAATTGTGAAAAGCCAGAGAACAAAAAAACACACAATCAGTTTCAACTCTCTCAAGAATCTTCACACTGCAAATAAGCCATCCCTAAGTGATTCTCACTTCCCTTGTTTCTACAGCTGAGGACTACCACTCGCAAAACTGAACCAAATATATCTAAGAAACTAACACTTTTTGATGAGTTTGTATAGTAGTAAGACAACTAACAAAAAGTCAGATAAATTATACTGCCAACACAAAACTGAATCTAATACTGATCTTTCTTCACAGTCTTAACTTATACGATTATGTAATCACAGAAGTGAAAAGCAAAATTCGTTTTATCTTACCTGGTACAGGTCCGCATAACTGATCTTAGGAAGTTTAGTTTTCACCTCCTCTGAAACATTAAAGAACCAACATCACACTCAAACATTAGATAACTGCTCAATAGTCATAAAGACAGCAAGATACACCACATGAATTCAAAGAGGTAAAGATCTCTAAGATTGATAAGAGTAAGAGCATATAAAACAGACACACTAACACTAACACTAATATCAAAATTTCATGAATAATCCATGTAAAAAAGCATATCAAAAACAATATTATATAACGTTCTAAAATGTAAAACAGAATCCTTAAAACAGAGTAGTACACAATCAATCAGTGAACCTCAAACTCAAATCCGTATAGAGAACGGTAAAGAGAAGAAACGAACCACAGAGATCGAGCGCTATCTTTAAACCACTGTTGGCACCATGACTATACTCAGCTTCGTTCCTAATCGATCCATTAGGTCCACCTGTCTTTGTTTTAGCGTCATAAGTTCCAGCGTCATGCCACCTTTTCAACACAACCAAAGAAAGACAACATGCAGTAAAACAAGAACGCAAGATTCCTCAAATCTTGAACATCTTCATAACACGAAGGAGATAGAAAACTTACGCTAACCGGAGCATGATCGGAGCGCAGTTCTTTTTGGAGATGAGAGCACGGAGTTCACGGCGAGCTTTGTCGATTTCCTTTAGGTACTCTGCGTCAACGATGAGTGCAGCCATTGTTACTCTCTTTGAGGTTTCTTGAGAGAGAGAGATGATGGTATATAACAAGAATATGGTTTGTAGAGGAGAAAATGATATTTTTGTAAAGTAGTTTTGGTTGAAGTTTGAGCCAAAGAGATAAAGCACCCAATGGGAAACGCGATTTAAAAAGAATAGATGGATCGGGTGTCAGTGATCTTCTGTTCTCGGCAGTATCCTAACTTCTAGTGGACCTGATGTGTAGTGGGCGTTAGACTTGGTTGTCGTTTTTGTCATTTAAAAAGACACGCGAGTTAGTATTTGATTTATGAAACGTCACGCTGTTTGTTTTGACACGTGTTGGATTGAAATATGGGCAGCAAGCTCCAACGGTAAAGAAAAATATGAGAACTACACATAGATGAGACTTTTAGATTTACGGTAATTGCTAATTGGGGGCGCGGATATGTTCCTGTCAGTGGCGGACCCAGGAATTTTTTTTACCGGGGTCATAAAATATTATATATAATTAAAACTTTCATATATATATAATGTAATTAGATATATTTTATATTTAATAACTTTAAAATTACTTTTTCTTAACTAAAAAAAAAGTTTTTTAAAAAATATTACAATAAAAATGTTTTGAAAAAGAAAAAAAAAACAGAATTGTTTAATTTTATTGAGATGCCAACGATGAACTTATCAGAAAAATAAAAGTTTTTGATATAAAATATTCAAATAGTTATCAATCAATTCTATTGCATTTAAGTAAATGCACTAGTTATTTATATTTTCAATAATTTGTTTTGCACCTGATTTATGTTTTACTTTCAATTTAGCATGTTTAGACTGGAAGTATCAATTAAACATTAGTTTTTTTTAATAACTTTTTACTAAAATCAAATAGTAAAATAATAAGATGTATTGGAAGTAACTGGTTCAATTACATAAAGAAGGAAAATTGAAAAGATGAACGGGTTCATAATAGAGACTGTACCGGGTTCATAATAGAGACTGTACCGGGTTCACTTGTTAGATTTGTTGATAATTTAGAAAGGATTTTGAAATTTAACCGGGGTCAACTGACCCCCTCTGGTTACAAGTGGGTCCGCCACTGGTTCTTGTACTAATCAGTATCGGGCACGAACACGTGTTAAAAGATTTATTATGTAAAGAAACTTTAACGGTCACAAAAAATTCATAGAGGGTGTGATTGGTAGAAATATAATAACTGAGAATAAATTAAAGTGGAGTAACTGAGAAGAAAATAGTGAGAATAAATAAAATAATATAAAAAAAATAAAAAGGTTAGATTCAGAGTAATTTTATTCCTCCTTATAAAAAAAGGAAGAAAAACAAACAACCAACTATTTTACTCTTTGGTGAATAGTAATCAGTTGAAAAGAATAAAAAAATAATTAAAATATTTCCATTTAATTGGTATGATATTAGTTAAAAGGGAAATAAATGTATTTTTCATCTTACTTTTCTCTCTATTTATGTTATATAGTCATACTTAGAATTACATACACAGTAATTTGTAAATTTTAAAAATATAACTGTTGAGAGAATTCACTGATATATCATGGTTAGTCTTTTTGAAGATGGAGATGTTTCGGTTAGGATCAAAAAACCATGCTACTCTCCATATGTGGAAATTTCTGCAACTAAGTTTCAAACAATTTCTTTATCTTTTTCGATTTCTAGAATTTTAAGTCATAGTGTTGATTGTTAAAATCGTCAAGGGCTTACGATTTTGGTTTCATGATTGATTTCTGGGACTAAAGTGAGCCAAACTAAAAAAATTAGAGATTCTTTGATGGTGATGTTTTTAAAATCCGTATTTATTAGTACTAACTTAAGACTTTTGCTAAGTTTCTAATTACTTCTTTTTTTCTGAGAACATTCATTCCACTTTTTAATTTGTACCTTATATATTTACTTCCCTTATGTTATTTGTATAATTTCAGTTTAGCCCAATTGTTTTCAGTAATAAATAAGCTTTCTGTTTTTCATCTGCACTTTCCTTTGTGTTTATAGAAAAAAAACATAAAAGATTATTTTTTATAACTACTGTTGGTTTTTTTTATAATTTAATTTTTTAAAAAATTTATTTTTTAGTGTACAAATTTTGATATTATAAAAAGTTATTTATATACAAAATTTATTATGAAAAATTTATTATGTATTTGCTGGTGGTTTCTCTTTTTTATTAATATGATTTTCTTTACTCCATTAGAGGCATGTGAATATACAAAGGGATGCAAGTTCTATTTAATTTTTTGTTTCAAAGGATGATGTTGATATGTCTATCTGGTTTTATTGGGATCATGTCTGTATTTGATGCAGTGCTGAATCTAGGATGCATGTTAAGTTTTGAGATATTATAAAATAGGATTTCAAATGCAGTTTAGAAAGTTTCAAAGAGGTTTAAGGTTTAATTGATCACATATTCATAACCAAAATCTTAATTGATTTTTTTTTTTTCATGACTTAGTTATAGGTTTTCTTTTATTTAAGTTGACACTCTCTTTTCCAGGGTCCAAATTGCATTTGTGGTTTTCCTGTTTATGTTAGACTACTCATTTGTGTTTTCATGAAATAACTCACATTCTTCTTTTTGTCTTTTTCAATGTGCTACTCGGGATGACTATGATACCTTTTTTAACTTTATATTGGTAGTGTAAGGATGTTTTTCATGACATGATGCACCTTTTAGTTGTTACTTTACAGGGCTGTCAAAGGATCGGTTGCCCTTTTTTGCTCTTTCATTGTTTCTAAAGGTATATGTAGTTGCTTTCTCGCTTCCTCTGGTTTTCTTATCCATCAAGGTACAGTTATGTAAGGTTCACGTGAGTTGATAATATTGTGGACTGATTCTCACAATAAGAAAGTGTATAAATTTGCAGATTGGGATTCTAGGTTGCAGCAAACGATGGTGGACTTATTTCTACTACGAACCTGAGATGCTGCTTACGGTAAGATCAAAGCTATACTCTCCATGCTTGGTGATCCTTTTACTCAGATCATTAGCCCAAACGTTTTGAGTAAGAAAGAAGCTTTGTATTCTTCATTTGCGCTTTCTTTTACGTCTGCCGGCCAGTTAAATTTCCTTCTTTTCTTCTCACCTAATTTATCGCTAGCTCAGATCGATTATGATATCTTGTGTGCTTGTTTCCTTTAGAAATCATTATATCTACTACGGTTTTCTGGTGGGATAATGTGGTATGTAAGGTTCTCTTAAGTTTGGCCGTTGGTTTTTGATGTGAAGAAGCCTTCGTTCAGAACATGACACTTTTCTTAAATAATAATTTTGTCTTTCGCAGTGCTTGAATGCTAATCTGTCTTTATCTAGTGTTTAAGGTTCACTTGAGTTTATAATATTGAAGGAATGATTCTCTTGTCTAGTGACAGTAACTCAGTAATCTCATTGCATCATCATTCTCATGTGTATTTTTGGTTGTTGAAAAGTTTGTCTCTGGACAATTAGGCTCTACATGAAAGCACTGGTCTCTTGGTAAAATGGCTTTATATTTTCCCTGCTTTCTTACTATTTAATCATATATGTTTGTGATGGTAGCTTATTTCTTTGAAGCTTATCTAACAATCTCCCTCTTAAGCTTCAGTTTTGTGTCGAACATGTCTTGTACTCTAATCAAGTTTCTCATCTCAATAAACTTGATCCATTCCAAAGCCTTTGTCAAGATATTAGCCTTTTGTTCCGTTCCTGGTACATGTTCCACTTCGACTAGTTCCTTCTCAATACATTCTTGTATTAAATGGTAGCACTTGTAGATGTGTGTTGCTTACACTGGATTCTTTGTAAGTGATATCGCACACTTTTTATCAATCTTGATGAGAACCTACTCATTCTTCACTCCCATGATCTTGCCCAAGAGATCTTGAAGCCAGATTAATTTCTTAGCTGCCTTTGTTGTTGCCATGAATTCCGTTTCACATGACGAGAGGGCTACTGTATCCTGCTTCTGCGAACACTAAGTGATAGGAGAGTCTCCAAAGTAGAAGATATGACCCGTGGTGCTTCTTCTATCATCTGGATCAATGTTATAGCTGCTGTCGCTGAATCCGACAATCTTCTTTGATCCTCCATGTTTGAAATTCAAGCCAAAAAAGACTTTTCCCTTTAAGTAGCATAAAATATGCTTCATGATTTCTCCATGTGTTTTCCGTGGACTTACCATGTAATTTCTGTGGACTCACCATGTATCGACTAGGCACTCCAACTGAGAATGCTAAGTCGGTTCGTGTATGGAGTAAATAATGGAAGCATCCAATGTTTCTTCTATATCTTGTCGGGTATATTTCTTCTTTCTTTTCTGTTTTTTTGAGACTTTTAATCCAAATTTTATAGGAATTTTATTCGGATTACATGTATCCAAACCAGATTTTTTAAGAATCCTTTGCATATGATTCTTGTTTGATCTCGATCCCATCATCTCCTTGATGAACTTCTATTCCGAGATAGTAAGTGAGTTTTTCGAGGTCTGACATCTCGATTTTAGATGCCATTCCTTTATTGAATTCAATTATAGCTTTGAGAGTATTACCTATAATAAATAAGTTATCCACATAAATTGCAATTATTAGAAGTGATTCTCCCTCTCTCTGTTGTGCACTTTTGGAACTTAATGTCTTTTAGAATTTGATCTAACTTCATGTTCCAAGCTTGTAGAGCTTGATTTAGTCCGTATAAGGCTTTTGAAAGCTTGTAAACCTTGTGTTCTTCACCTTTTATTTCAAAGCCTTCGGGTTGCTCTACATAGACATCTTCTTTTAATTCTCCATGTAGAAACACCACTTTTACATCTAAGTGATGGATTTCCTATCCAAGTGATGCAGCTAAACCAAATTAGAAGCCATATGGTTTCAAGTCAAGCTATTGGGTGTAAACACTTCCTTAAAATCAGTGCCAGATTCTTGTAAATATCATTTTGTAACAAGCCGAGCCTTGTATTTGTTGATTGTACCATCTGCATTCTTTTTGATTTTGAAGATCCACTTTAGAACAATGCCTTTAAACCCACTCAGCAAGAAGATATTGTAGGAAAGAACATAATCTCTACGATATGGCAAAACTGAATATTTGATTGATATAATGATAAAAATAGAATCAAAAATACAATACTTGATACCAATATTTAATGAACAAAGAACTGGTTTGTGTGGAATCGGGACACTCTTTCCTTAATTCTTCAATTACCCGTAGTGTGACGATTTTGATACAATCACGATCCCAAGATTCGACTATTCCGCAGTAGAACAGAATCTGACAAACTTAGAATATATATTGTACTCTCACACACAAAATTAAAATAAAAGAATTCATGTGAGAAATTTGCTGTATTTTTGTTGTATATACTGTATGTTAAATGAAATGAGAATAATTTTGTTTTATAGCAAAAAACTTAACAGTTTATTTTTCCATAAAGTGCAAAATTTTTTTTGTATTAATGAGAATTCATGCTCTAAATTCATCACTATTTTTTTTTATAACATAAAAAACAATTCATGCATTTTAAATACAAAAAATTACCTAAAAAAGAAGAAAGATATTTGTTGACTTATTCGACAAAAAATTTGAAAATAAATTTTGGTAAAAAAAATTAATATATTAGACCGCAAGTCTATTTTTCAAATACCAAAGTTCGAAATTCGAATCCGGTCCACATATCTCCTTTTTCACTTTATTTTCTAATATGAGATATTTTCTAAATGTTACATTTTAAGTTTTACAAATAACCTACTTTGGATCTTTATTTTTCATTCACAATCACTCTGATTTTGATATGTGAATACACTATTTGATAATATTTCATAAACATCCGATAGTTCCAATAAACGTCTTTACCTCGAAACCTACTAACAAATCGTCAAAAACAAGTTCCAACAAATACCACCTCTTGTTCTTGTTGATTGAAACAATCTCTTCTCCACATGGGTTTGTCCATTTTGATGAGTCCTTTGCTTCTTTAAAGTTTCTCAGTTCTTGATTTATTGCAAGAAAGAGTCTTTCGCACTCTTCTGCAGCTTGTAGAACAAAATCATCTAGGTATCTAGGTTGGAAGAGTCCTCGTAATGACCTCCTTAGTGATTGTTCTTCTTGATGTTTTTGTTGTTTTGCTTGTCATGAGTGACTTTGTCTGTACTGATGTTGTCTTCGTTCTCATGATTGTTATCGTTGGACTCATTGCTTTCGGTTTCTTCATGATCCTGTTCTTGATCATTGGCGATCACTACAGGTCCTTCCCCTTTATCTATAACAACGCCCCATCTCATATGAAACATTCTGGGATCCCATCTTGATCCCTATTGCGTTTGACTCCATGTCCAACTTGATTTTTTCATCAAATATGACATTGTGGCTCACAACAATATTGCCGGATTATACAACCTGAAGCCTTGGTTCCCGGTTCGATCCAAGGTGTACAAGTGTCTTTAATCGATTATCGAGTTTCTTGAGATAAGGGGAATCAACTTTCGTGTGTGCCAAGCAACTAAAAACTCTGAAGTGTTCTATACTCGGTTTCTTCTCTCGCAAACACTTGAAAGAGGTTTTGTTCTCAAGAGCTCTCGTTGGTACTCCGTTTATTACGTAGGTAGAATGCTGAACTGTCTCTCCCATAAATAATTTGGTACTTTCATAGCTTTGAGTATATTCCTTATCATCTCCATTAGAGTTGTGTTTCTTCTTTACACTGCACTGTTTTTCTGTGAAGAAGGTGCTGTGAGATTTCTCTTAATCACACTTGTCTCTACAACTCAAGAAACTCCCTTGAGGTGAACTCTCCTCCACGATCAGTTCTTAGAGTCATGATAGTTTTTCCGTGTTCTTTCTTAACAAGGGATTTCAATGCCTTGAATTTTCCGAATGCTTCATTTTTCTCTTTTAACAAGATCGATAGACCACATGTATCTTGAAAAATCATCGATGATGTATTTGTTATGAGCTAACGTCGGCAGTGTGATCGGTCTACACATGCAGATCTGCATGTAGGAGTTATAGATGTTTTGAGGCTAGTACATGGATGCTTTTGGAAATGGCTGCCGTGTTTGTTTTCCGACTAAACATGATTCGGACAGCCTGTTTTCTTTTCGAATCTCCGGTAATCCCTGCATATCTTTCGTTGAGACATCAATTTACTGTTTTGAAACGTATATGTCCCTATCTCGTGTGCCACTTCCACGCATCATGATCTATTTTCATACTTAAACAGATCGGCTTTCATATTCTCAGGTGAAACTTGTAGAGTTTGTTTGGTGTTCGTGTAACTCTTACGAGTAGTGGCTTCTATATATATAAGTCATATCGTCTCTATATATTTAATTTAACTAGGATCAGTCCTTTTCTTTTAATCGGAAAACTATTATTCATTGCGATCTATCTAATTAACTCTCTTTTTCTTACTAACCAAATTTAAAATTTTACTACACATCACAGAAGACTTAATTAAGTCGTATGATAAACGTTTTCATTAATAAATTCAAAAAATTGGAAGAACAATCAAAAGCCTTGTTCAAAACAAAAAAGACGGAAGATTAATAATCGATGCATAATTTTTGTATCTACTAAACATAAAAGTATAAACCGTTCAACGAGGAAAGTAAAAGAAAATATCCTCAGTTCTTCTTGTCACGACCACACTTGACTTGCACCGCCAGAGTCTTCACAACCTTGGGGCATGAATCCTTTTTATCTTGCTGGAACGTGCTCTTGTTCACCGGAATGACACACTCTGATTTACCCAAACAATACTGCAACAACAACAAAACCAGTTTTCATTACTTCTATCGCAAGTAACAGTTACAAGAAAAAAACATACGAAATATTTAATTGTTACCTTCTCGACGATTTGCTTAGAGGCAGGAGCATTACAAGATCCAAGGGTGAAGTTCCCACAAGTCCCATTTGGGTTTCCAAAACTAGCGAATTCCACCTCGGAGATCTTCTTAGTACCGGAACATTTGAGATTAGCCGTGAGATTAATGTCATCAGTGATGGCTTGGACTTTGTCATTTTTCTTGGTCCAGTGTCGGACACTAGGAGTGTAGTTTTCACCGATGTAAGAACACACAGTGTCTCTATTGATGATGACAAAGTCGATAAGCTCTGGCTTCACATTTGGTTCTTCCTCAAATATAACCAGAAGATTTTTCTTGGGCTTCAAAAAAGACCTAGGAATGTGATACTCGACTTGCGTAGGCTTTCCTAAAGGCGATAAAAACGACATCCAGTATCGACCAACTCCTTCTCCATTCACCCAAATCAAACCTTTCCCCATTCCATTCATCCTAATTGCTGTTGCGCTTTGGCTCTCTGGCGCATCAAAGTGTGTCTGCATACATCTCAACGTTGTTCGTCAGATATTTATCTAATATATATATGCTGACTTTATAATCATATATCTTTCTATTTTATTTTGGAAAGTTTAGTATTTCCACCTGGTACCATGTAAGTCCTGGTGCTTTTCCTGAGAATTTTTGCCATTTAACCTTCTTCAAGCCTTTCTCGGCATGGATACCGAGCCTTTCGCCTTCCATACCCACCTAAAGATTTGGAAAACCGGATCAAAATCACCATGATAATCAAGAAAGTAAGATTCATGTCAAACCTTGTTTCCCCATTTGTTTTTCTCAGTGAGATCAAGTGTTCCAGAGCTCAGGCCTAAGATGGAAATACTACGTGGACCTGTGTATCTATGCTCCATATAAGATCCACTGTCCTGTTGATACAAAACATTTATATATCTCATCATCATAACTTAATTTTTTTTCTCCCTTTTCTACTATGGCTTTTTAAAACGTCTATGTCTCTTACTGGAAATCCTGTTAAAACCCCTAACATGGTGAGGTGGTTCTCTCCTTCTTTTAGAGTAACTGGCTTCTGGAAGACGAAACTCTTCTCTTCATGGCTACCATGTCCGTTTCCTAAACAAAATTCATTAATTAGACCAAATGCTTGTAAATTTTCTCATAGCTTCAAAATGTTTTATCCCATCCATCTTGATGCTTCTCAATCTTACCAAGGTATTCTCCATTGAGCCAGACATGCAACGCGTGGCCAAGACTTGCAATCCTCAAAGTAGTCTTACCTCCTTTCTTCTTTAGGTCATCGTCATCTATCTTGAAGCTACATAGCAAATTAAGCAAATAAAGTTTCTTATGTTGCCTTCAGAGGTTTTATTCTTACATTTTCATACATGAGAATAAGTCCAGTTGTATCCTTACTTTGTTGTGTACCATCCGTAATCTGTCTCGTCTTTTGTCAAGCCATAAAGCTCAACCGGGATATAAGAATCACCTTTAAGCTCACTAGGAACTGTCTCGGTGAACACACTGAAATCAAACTTCTTATTAGCCTTCTTCGACTTCATATAGTTCCTTGCAGTGTGCTGAGAGATAATCTGAACCATATAGCAAAGAAAAAAAATGTAACTCAAGATTCTTTTTTTGAGGGATAACTTTGACTTGAAACAATGTTTTCGATTAATCATCACCTCCCCGGTGTTGTAAACAACAGTTTTGCAGTCAGGGAGAATACTGATGGACCTAGGCGGAATAACATATTCATTTCCCTTGAATTTGATTTTTTCTTCAGCCTCTGTGTTATTGTTAGCAAGAAACGCTGCACAAACTTTCGTTCCAGGCTGCTCGTAGTATCGTATCTGCAATTACAACAATACATCAAAATCAAGAAGCTTAACATTTCTATCATTCTGTAAAAAAAGATTTAAATGTTTGGAATATGCATATAAGACTTAATTACCTCTGTGTCTTTGCCAGGCTTCTCAGTTCGGGATTGGCCCCAGAGAAGTGCCTTCTTGCACAAGTTAAGCGCGTTGTGAAGATGTTTTAGATGACCGTACTTGGGCTCCTTTTCCAACCCTACGTACAACAAAAAGTCAAGTTAGAAACATACATATTAATACGCAACTTAATTAATTCACAAAATGTCAATTTTGTTTTAATGTTACCGAATTCATCAAGAGGTGCATCATCATAGTAACGAGTGGTTACATAATGTGCAGAGGTTCTTCCAAAGTTAGTACCTCCATGATACTACAAAAAGAAATTAATAATAATAAGGTAACATTTTTCAAACAAATAAATTCTGTTTTAATTATTCTAGTTGTTCGATCATTACCATGTAGTAGTTAACATGGCTTCCGTTCTTGGAAAAGAACCGAGCAACAGAGAAGGCAATATCTTCTACAGATCTTTGCGTTGGGGGATCGCCAAAAACGCGGAACCTACAATCAAATTACAAGAACCTCTTAAAATTTGAGCTCATCATCTCTTTGTTTCTAGAAGATGCTAAGTAAGGGAGGTGAAGAACTCACTGAGTAGTCCAATTCTCTGTCCACAAAGATGGCTTGTTCGCTTTGTTGGGACCAGGGAATGTATCACCACAATGTCTTCCATTGCAAGCGTTGATCTGTTAGAAGATAGTTTTGATTTAACGTTTTGTGATTATCTTGTTTATAATCATCATTTAATGTGTTAGAAAATATGACTTTACCATAGGATCAGGCGCATCATTTTGCTTACACATAACCCATGGGATCCCCAAATTCATAGAATCCACCAACTTAGATGCCCACTTAATGTAGTTTAATCCATCTTCTTTATATGCACGTTGAACCGCACTATACTCATTTTCTATCTGCATCAAAATATTGAATTTAATATACAAATCTTTCAAAAGTAAACATAGTTTTTAATTCGTGTTTTAACTAAAAAAAATGCGTTTTTTTGGGTCAATGTTACCTGTCCTAATATAATGGGGCCTCCTTGTGAAGCAAAAAGCTTCTCCTCCTTCATCTTATCAAGTACTACCCTAACATACCTCTCAGTATGTTCCTGCAGTTTTGTCAAATTCTTTTGAATCTTTGGACTGTTTTTATCATATACGTATCACACATACACATTTATCAATAAAATACCTTGAATTGGTCATTGTTGGTACGGAAGAAGATCCCGGGAACTTCTCTTAGCCAGTAAGGAAGTCCTCTGATGTTTCGTCATCATAACCATAACCATGTAAAAATGTCACATAAGAACTCAAAACACTAAAACCGTTATGATTATAAAGAGAATCAAATAACGTAACACATAAAACTTACCCATGAGTCCATTCAGCCTGAATAAAAGGTCCAAGCCTCAAGGTTACGTACATACCATTCTTCTCAATCAATTTTATGAACTTCACCAAATCGGCTCTACCCGAAAAATTGAACTGTCCCAACAAAAGAAAAAGCAAACCTCAAAAAACTGATTAGTCTTTTCTTATTATTGTTAATGTCTCTAATATTACCTTCCCCTGCACAGGCTCATGAACATTCCAAAAAACATATGTCTGAATCGTATTCAAACCGCCTTGTTTCGCTCTCTTGATGATGTTTGGCCACATCTAAACAAAAAGTTCTCCATTATTCAGTAAATAAAAATAAAATCAAAAGATTAAACAAATGATGTACTAATGATTTACCTCAGGAGTGCTACGAGGGTAATGTATGGAGCCGGAGTAGAGTAATTCTCTTTTTCCATTGATGATCAAAGACGTCCCATCATAAGTTACTTCTTTCTTTGTATTCTTCGAGGTTGTCTTCTCCTCGTCCGTGGTGGAGAGAACTCCAGAGAAGGAGAGGAGAACCACGAGTATGGCTAGTAAAAGCCATGTATGATTAGAAGAATGTATTCTCATTTGACTATCTTCTTTTTCTTCTTCTTCTTTTCTTTTCTTTTAGAATGTTAAAACTAGAACCCACCCGACGGGATCTCTTCCTTGCTGGAGGAATAAAAACAAGGAGAGCTCAAAAAATAGAAGCTGAAAAAAGACAATGAAATAAGAGAATGTTTCGCAAAGAACATAAGGTTTGAGAGAAATTCACGCGTCTCAATTTGTGAATCCACCGTTTGTTGTAAATAACACTTTGAATGACTCTCTTTTTATTTCCTTATTTTCTCCTTTCATTTTGTTTTCTTTGTTTCATTGAATTTTCTAATTTTAAGGTTTTTGTTTGAAGAACCTAATTTGGCGGGTATACACACAACTTCTTTCAATCAAAGGCGCTCACCATCAACGGATTTAAAAAAAAATCTGAGCCAATGCCTATGTTAGGAAAATGCCTATAGTTTGGTACTCATGCGTAACAATCCACATTGGTTATTCCATTACTGTCAGCGTTCATTATATACATTACCTGTGGATCTTCTTAATTCTACCAAAAAAACTTATAGAAAATATGGATTCACTCCATGAGAGATCTAACATAAGTTTCAAGTTCGTTTAACTAGCTGACTAATTTTGTTTGCTGTCTTCCGCTGCCATACAAAAGATCATAACGACTAAGATTGTCAAAGCTTGTGTATGCTTCTTTTAACGTGAAATACATAATTTTTTGGTGTGAGTGCAACAAGATCCGCTTCCAAATGAGGGCTGATTAGAATTATTAAATTGGGGTTAAGATTTTTTTTAATAGCTAGTAGACTGAAATTGATACAAATATTAGACTGAAAGAAAAATATGTATAATAAAAGCATCTTCATTCGTCAGAGAAAATCTTCCGTAAATAATAATAATAATAATATTTTATTTTAACTAATTAAGAAATTAAATTTTAATCAACAAAAAATGATCTAATCAGAATGACAGGTTTCGCATGAGTCTCTCAATTTATTTTTTATATTTTTCATTTGAGAACCGTGAATTTTTTTTCTTTCATTTTTTTTATTTCATTTTCTCTTTTTTCGACAAATTAAATTTTATTAATAAATTAAAAATATTTACATAATCAGTATACATATAGCATTGTACAACCATATATGTGGATTTAAATTGAGAAATTTGGAGGTTTATGTTTGGCCAAAAGATTAGCACAGCCATTGTTTTGATTAGGCTTGAAATGAAACAAAAAATATAATCTAACTTTTAGGAAAACTCTATTTATAAAATTTTGTGTATGTGAAAACATAGATTTTGAAACAAAAATTATAATCAAATCTAATAACCACAAAAGTATCATCTAATAATTTTTAGTTACTAGTACTTATTAGTAATTTTGTTTTTAATTTTCACAAAAAAAATAAAATAAAAGAATTAGAACAAAAAAAAAAGTAAAGAAAGAAATCAAAGTCCGAGAGAGTCGTAAAAAAAGTCTGCCAAGAGACTTTCAGTTTCAGCTGCTGTCTTTTTGTCTCCTAGCTGCCCCTAAAGAACCTCTCTCTCTCTCTCTCTCTCTCTCTCTCTCTCTCTACCAAATCCTCTGCTCAAATCAAAATTAGGGTTTGAAGTCGACGGCGAGAAGATGAGTGCTTCAAGGTTTATCAAGTGTGTCACCGTCGGTGACGGCGCCGTCGGCAAGACTTGTCTACTCATCTCCTACACCAGCAACACTTTCCCCACTGTAAAGTTCCACTCTTTTTCCAATTAATAACTCCAAATAAAATCGTTGGCAAGAATTGAAATAAAGTTGAGATTTTTCTTGGAAACTTAGCTTAATTACAGTTGGGTTCTCCCAAAGGCTTGCTCTTTAGGTACATCTCGTTGTTATAATGATCATTTAGAGGCTTTAGAGAATCAGTACTTCATGGAACTTTGTCTTAGTTATGTTACTTTAGTGATCTATAAGCTTGAGATTGGTACCATTTAGAACTGATCATTTTGTTGTCTTTCATTCTAGAAGCAAAACCAATTTGAGATTTTTCTATGGAAAATAGCTTTAGTTTAGTTGGGTTCTCTCAAAGGATTGTTCTTTCTTTTTGTTCTCATCTGGTTGGTTTTGGGTAATCTCCAAACTTCGTTTGAGGAATCATTTCAAGCTTTGGAGGACATTTGTCTCAGTGATGTTACTTTAGTGTGATCTATATAGGATTGAGATTGTCTCTGCTTTATAGCATAGTCATATTGTTTCTTTGGGATGTTTGTAATCTATCTGTATTGTAGATTCTGACTGATTTGTATGTTGTGGTGACAGGATTATGTGCCAACTGTGTTTGATAATTTCAGTGCCAATGTGATTGTCGATGGGAACACCATCAACTTGGGATTGTGGGACACTGCAGGCAAGTTATAGCTAATTTCGTTCTTTCTTTTGTTCTTGTGTCTCTTTGTCTTTGAACTTTCTGTGTTTATGTCTGCCTTGATGTAACAAAACAGGACAAGAGGACTATAATAGACTTAGACCATTGAGCTATCGTGGTGCTGATGTCTTCTTGCTCGCTTTCTCTCTCGTCAGCAAAGCTAGCTATGAAAATGTTGCTAAAAAGGTTAATATCGTTCATTAATTCTCTGAGATTATCTAGTGATTTTGAGACAAGCCATTTGATGTTTTGCTTTTGATATCTCAGTGGGTTCCTGAACTCAGACATTATGCTCCTGGTGTTCCCATCATCCTTGTTGGAACAAAGCTCGGTTGGTTCCTCTTTTACTTTGATTTCATCTTTTATCATTCAAAAGATAAGAGAGTTCTGATTAACTGATTTCTCTTTTAGATCTTCGAGATGAGAAGCAGTACTTTCTTGAACACCCTGGAGCTGTGCCTATATCTACTGTTCAGGTAACTTTTCCTCATCTTTCTTCTCGCGGATCGTTTTTCTTTCAGTAAGTTTCTTCTGCTTATGTTCCTTTTTATTCATTGTAGGGTGAAGAACTAAAGAAGCTTGTTGGAGCTTCTGCTTATATAGAATGCAGTGCAAAGACACAACAGGTACCTCAAATCAAATTCATCCTCTTCTTATAATTTAGTTTGAATATCTTGCTGACGAGACCTCCTTCGATCATAACAGAATGTAAAAGCTGTCTTTGATGCGGCTATCAAAGTAGTTCTCCAGCCACCCAAGAACAAGAAGAAGAAGAAGAGAAAATCTCAGAAAGGTTGTTCTATATTGTGAGTCAAGAGAAAGAAGACGAAACACGAACCAACAGTTTACTAATCCTTGTTTCCGAGTGGACGGACCCATTTTTCTTTCTTATTTCCATTAAACAGGAATCTGTTGTTTTGTAGTCTGAAAACTGACATATCAGAAGAACTCATTGGTCAAGTATTGAAACTTCGAGGTTGTATTCTTGTTTGCATTCCGAATCTGTAAATATATGATGAATCCACGTTTGCTTTCGATTCCATTAGAGATTATTCTCCCTAGTATTTACGAAGGTTCGTGGTATTGTTGTTACAACTTACAAGAGATGGTCGGAAGAGATCAAAAGCCTTCTCTTACACACTTCTTGGTTCGTGTACTCTGAAAACGATGTTGCAAGTTGGCAAGTTCATTTTCTTGTCCAGTGAACGTGGACAAGAAGACGGGAACAAAGGGTATTGTAATAACAATTCTCTATATAAAAAAAATTCTGATTCTTTCTGGAGAACAAGAACTTTAACAAGTCCCACTAAAGACCGTTCAATAGATATGACATTGCATCAAGTATGTAACGACCATCCGCTTCAAGGTAAGTCTTCTCGTTCAGAATCAGAACAAAAGAATGGATCTTTCTCCATTACCTTTATGGGACAAAGCGGGCGGCTAAAAAGAGACTTTTGCATATGACACCTATATTTGCTTAAACAATTGTAAATGGAAAAATCTGAGTGCAAAACCATTAAGAGAATCACCAAGAGGCTTACGGTTCACGCTTTGAAAACAGACCTCTCATTCTGATGTATTCTTCCTCTTTCTTGATTTCGGAAATTAAATTAGGATTTCCTTTTTCTTTTTGTCCGCAAGAGTGTTTTTACCTTTTTAAGTTTCTTTATAAATAAGGATTATGTTTCGTTTGTGAGACCTATCCCAAGCACGAGAGTTCCTTTGAATCAAACACTGTGCAAAAAATATGGCAACGAGACGGATTTTGAAAGAACTAAGGGAGTTGCAGAGAGACCCTCCAGTATCATGCAGTGCAGGTAAGATAAACTTTTCATTGTATATATCTGATGCAAAGACACGATAAGCTATGCATCAAAGTAAAGATCACTACTGTTTCGTCTAAAGAGTTTATCATTTTTTTGTCTGTCTCCTTGGTTATGGTTCAGGTCCAGTGGGAGAAGATATGTTCCACTGGCAAGCTACGATAATGGGTCCGAATGACAGTCCATACACGGGCGGTGTTTTCCTTGTCACTATCAATTTTACTCAGGATTATCCTTTCAAACCTCCCAAGGTGAATACATAACTTCCACAACACGAAACTTTATCGTAATTAGAAGATTAATCACCCTAATGCTAAAAACAAAACCATCATGATTGGATTGTTTCTGATCTGGTCCAATACAAAGTTTTGATGTTTCTTTTTACTCTTGTTGTTATGTTTTTGTTGGTGTTCTCAGGTTGTATTCAGAACTAAAGTGTTTCACCCAAATATCAACAGCAATGGAAACATCTGTTTGGACATTCTCAAAGATCAGTGGAGCCCTGCCCTAACAATCTCTAAGGTTTAAATTTAATAAAAACATATTTTTTCAAGATTTTCGATAAAACCCATCAATTTTTGTTTTGACCCAACAGATTGTACAAATTACTAAACATACTTGGTGTTGCAGGTGCTTCTCTCTGTGTGCTCTCTTCTTACAGACCCAAACCCTGACGATCCTCTGGTTCCAGAGATAGCTCACATATACAAAACTGATAAGGCCAAATACGAAGCCATGGCTCGAAGCTGGACCCAAAAGTATGCCTTGTACTAAATCTCACAACTCCAAAGTAAACCTTCTTCATTCTTTGCAAAATGTCTACAACTTGTCTTTTTCTTCTTCTTTTGGTTTTGGTCTTTTGTTATAAATAAAACAAATAAGCTGAATGTTATTGGTGATGATCTCTAATTTTCCTTGATTAATTGAGAAACCTGTTTTGTCTTATACTAATTAGTTCATTACTATATTTAACGTATATCGATTTTGATTCTTGCCTATATCTTTTTATTGTAATTTATTGGCATTCAAGCTGATTTTATTTCTCTGCTTCTCGGTGGTTGATCAATCTCATTCTTTGCAATAACTACTTCTCAATTCAAACCTACCAATTATTCGATTGGTGCATATGAATTTTTTTAACGGACATAATTCATTAGCGCACCTGTGTGTTGCAATATTTATGATAAGTTTTTGTTGTTTTATATGTTTTTAAATGTTCAGATATTATTGTATATAAATTTAAAAAAATGTCACGAAAAAACATTTAACTTTTTTTTTTTGTGTGTGCACAGAGCATTTAACTTTAAAAATTATAATTTCAATGATTTTAGATAAATTACCGATTCTCAATCTATGGCAATATAGACTTGTGGTTTATGATATATGCTCGATCTATATGGTTCAAACTCATGCTTATACAGTAGATACACTACATGCATGGTTCCAAAAAGTCCATAGAAAAGCAAACAATTATGTAGTGAATATAATGAACTTTACTTTTTTTGTTTTTTTTTGTTTTAACAGAAACATTTAATATAGCTTCTCATGGTGATACACCAATTACGCGATTGCTCCTCTAATTACGATTTTATCTCCTTAAGAAAAAAATAAAAGAAATCAGCAAGACCGTATCATTTTGAATTTTGATGTGGTTGGGTGAAAGATGTTATTCATACTCGAGCGAATCGGGTAGATGTATTCTAATGCGATTTAAATTAGGCATATATTTTAACATCCCGTATAACTTAGCTTGGCCTTAGACGAGTCTCATAGCACTACATATTCGCTTATTATTTGAATCCACATAATCGGCGTTGTGTTTTGAGTTATAAAAGTGCAAAGACCATCCATTATAACTTGACCGTATGTCAATACTCAATACGGTCTAGAATTGTGAATACTAATGGGTAAATGGTCAAACAATTTTGGAGAACTCATTACGAGCCAAAAAGAACAAAACAAATTACTTCAAACCCTTATCATCAGAATCTAGACGAGATCGTGTAACCCTTTTAACGGGTAAGATATATTCCAGCATTTCTTAGTAACTAGAAGATTGCAAACTAAAAGACTAACTAATCTCTCCTATTGGCATAAATAAATTATGTAGTGGGTCAAGTAGTAGGTGCATCCAACATAAATTGATCTTTAGTGTCAACCATAACTAATTTATGTCAGCATTGTAATAGGCTAATAGCCGCAGATTCACTTTTATCATTGTAGTGGCCACAGATTCGCATGTTATAGATAGCTAAAACATATTAACCCCACAAAACTGTGTTCCTTTTTTTTTTTAATGACAAATTTTCTAGAGTTTTTACATAAATTAAGAAAAAAATTAATATTTAATAATTAATGCATCAAATTTTTGTAATATAAATTTTTTTTCATAACTTTTAATGAATAGTAATGTAATTACTACAATTAAGATTCTTGAGATTTACAATTTTTTATCAAAAATATAGAAATTTTATCTTTAAAAAAAAAGAAATATGTAAAAATATTATCTTTTAAAAATATAGAAAATATTTTTCTTGAACCTTCTATATGCTATATTTGAGTGCATAATTAATGTTGTATACTTCTAGAGTGTCTTCACTATATTAGAATGATTTATACTTTAATAAATTATGAAAAAAATATATATATATATATTAAAGTGCATAAATATGTTAGTGAATTTTATATATCACATGCTATATAGTCAAATGCATAAATATATTAGTGAATATTATGGTTAAGTACACTTACATGTAAACATTTTATAATTTCACAATTTTTATTTTATTTTATAAATATTTTATTATGTGTAAAGATTAAATATCTCTAGATAATATTTAACAATTGAATCATCTTATCTTAAGTATTAACTTCTCTTAACTTATACCCTTTATGTCTACTCCATCATTTAACTTTTCATACTACTTCTAGTTAAGTACATAATTTTATAGCCTTCCACTTTCATAGTCAAATCTACCTTAAATGATATAACATCTTACTCAATCAGAATTTACTTTCTCGTCTTTTTCCATATGATCTTATATTTTCATTGTTCCCGATCAAAACACTAAATCAAATTTCATCCGTTTACTATTTAGGAAAACTACATAAATATAAACAATGTTTATGACATTGTCTTTTTGCAATATGCCAGGTAACATAATATAAAATTTTCATATTATATATTTCAATTTTTATATATAACAAGTTTTTAGGTAGGTTAAAATTTTAACAAAATCATTTCAATTTAGTCAAAATTCTATGTTAATTTGAGATTTTATCTATGATTTCGAATAGTTATTTCCTCAATATCTAATTTATATAATTCAGACTTTGTGATACTTTAACACAAAAGTGGATTACAAAAATGTTTTACTATTGTTTTATATACACAAAGAAGAAATATTTTAAAAATAACTATAAATATCAAATTCAACTATTTAAACAGCTAAATTTATGAAATTCAATTAACCCCACAAAACTATACTCCCTCTATTTTTTAATGATAAATGTTTTATAGTTTTCACATAAATTAGAAAAATTTAATATTTAATAATTACAGCATCAATTTTTGTAATGCAAACAAGTTTCCGTAACTTTTAACCAACAGTATTTTAATTACTACAAATAAGATTCTTGAAGTTTAGAATTTCTTATCAAAAATATATAAAAATATAGAAATTTTATATTTTAATAACAAAAAAATCATGTTAAAAAAATTAACTTAAAAAAACATAAATAGTATTTTTCTTGAACTTAAAATATGCCATATTTGAGTGCGCAATTAATGTTGTATACTTTGAGAGTGTATTCACTATTTTAATATGATTTATACTTTAATACTTTAATAGTCAATATTGTGGTTAAGTACACTTATATCTAAAAAATTTATATTTCAACATTTTAATTTTAATTTTTAAATAATTTTATTTTGTGTAAATACTAAATATCTCTAGATAATATTTAACAATCAAATCATCGTGTCTTTAGTTTTAACTGTTCTTACCTTATGCACTATATGTCTATTCATCTTGTAACTTCTCATAATATTTCTATCACCTTCCATTTTCACAGTCAAATCTACCTCAAATGATATAACATCTTACTCCGTTAGATTTTACTTTCTCTTCTTCTTCCATATGATCTTGTCTTTTCATTGTTCCTGATCAAATTACTATATCAAATTTCACCCGTTGACTATTTAGGAAAACTACATTAACATAAATTACAATGTTTATGACATCGTCATTTTACAATATGCCATGTAATATAATATAAATTTTTATTTTATATATAAATAGTTTTTAGGTAGGTTAAAATTTTCTCAAAATCATTTCAATTTTAGTCAAAATTCTATGTTGATTTGAGGTTTTACCATGATTTGGGATAGTTATTTCCTCAATTTCTAATTTATATAGTTTAGAGTTTGTGATACTTCAACATAAAAGTGGACCACACTATTGTTCTCTATGCACAAGTAAGGAATCTTTAAAAAAATAACTAGAAATATCAAATTCAACTATTTAAACAGCTAAATTTTATGAAATTCATTTAACCCCACAAACCTATACTCTTTCTGTTTTTGAATGATAAATTTTCTAAAGTTTTCACATACATCAAGAATAATTTAATATTTAATAATTAATGCATCAATTTTTGTAATACAAACAATTTTCAATTACTTTTAGCCAATAGTAATACAATTTCTACAATTAAGATTCTTGAATTTTACAATTTCTTATCAAAAATATTTAAAAGAAGAAATTTTATCTTTTAATAACAAAAAGAGCTTGTTAAAAAATTATCTTAAAAAAACATAGAGATTATTTTTCTTAGACCTATCATATGTGATATTTTAGTGTGCAATTAATATTGTATACTTTGAGAGTGTATATACTAAATTAATATGATTTATACTTTATTTTTTTACGAAAACTAAAAATGACAAGCTTAAGATTTTTATGTATCACATGCTATATAGTAAAATGCATAAATATATTAGTGAATATTATGGTTAAGTACATTTATATACAAACATTTTATATTTTAAAATTTTAGTTTTAAATATTTTATTATGTGTATAGACTAAATATCCCTATATAATATTTAACATTCGAATCATCTTACTTTAAGTTTTAACTTCTCTTATCTTACGCACTTTATGTCTATTCCATCTTTTAAGTTATTATACTACTTCTAGTTAAATACATAATTCTATTGCCGTCGATTTTCACAGTCATATCTACCTCAACTGATATAACATCTTACTCAGTCAGATTTTAGTTTCTCGTCTTCTTCTATATGATCTTATCTTTTCATTGTTCCCGATCAAAACATTAAATCAAATTTCATCACTTAACTATTTATGCAAACTACATAAACATAAACAATGTTTATGACATTGTATTTTTGCAATATGCCAGGTAATATAATATTAAATTTTCTTAGTTTATATAACAATTTATTATATATAAATAGTTTTTACATAGGTTATAATTTTTTCAAAATCATTTCAATTTTAGTCAAAATTCTATATTTCTCTGAGATTTTATCCATGATTTGGATAATTATTTCCTCAATTTTTAATTTATATAGTTTAGGGTTTGTGATACTTTAAAACAAAATTGGACCACACAAATCTTTTTACTATTGTTTTATATGCACAAGTAAGAAATCTTTAAATAATAATAACTATAAATATCGACTCTTAAAGTTACAATTTATTATCAAAAATAGATAACAAAATAATAAATTATATCTTTTAATAACAAAAGAAGCATGTTAAAAGAAAAAAAATTTAAAAACATAGAGAGTATTTTTCTTGGACCTACAATATGACATATTTGAGTGTACAATTAATGTTGTATACCTTGATAGTGTATTCACTATTTTCTGATTTATACTTTTATAGTTTACAAAAAAATAAAATGATCAGTATAAGATTTTTATATATCACATGTTATAGAGTAAAGTATATAAATATAGTAGTGAATTTTATGTATCACATGCTATATAGTAAAGTGCATAAATATATTAGTGAATATTATGGTTAAGTTCACTTATATATAAATAATTTATATTTAACATTTTTAATAATTTTATTATGTGTAAAAACTAAATATCTCCAGATAATATTTAACAATCGAATCATTGTATCTTTAATTTTAACTTTTCTTACCTTTTGCACTTTATATCTATTTCATCTTTTAACTTCTTATACTATTTCTAGTTAAATACATAATTCTATCGACATCCACTTTCATAGTTAGATCTACTTCAAATGATATAACATCTTACTTAGTCAGATTTTACTTTCTCGTCATCTTCTATATGATCTTATCTTTTCATTGTTTCCAATCCTGTTGACTATTTAGGCAAATTACATAAATATAAACAATGTTTATGACATCGTCTGTTTGCAATATGCCAGGTAACATATTATCAATTTTTTCTTATTTTACATTTCAATTTTTTATATAAAAATAGTTTTTAGGTAGGTTAAAATTTTCTCAAAATAGTTTCAATTTTAATCAAAATTCTATATTGATTTGAGATTTATTCATGATTTGGATAGTTATTTCCTCCATTTTTAATTTATATATTTTAGAGTTTGTGATAATTTAAAACAAAAGTTGACCACACAAATTTTTTTACTATTGTTCTATATGCACAAGCAAGAATTTGTTTAGAAATAACTACAGATATCAAATTCAATTATTTAAACAGTTAAGTTTATGAAATTCAATTAACCCCACAAAACTATACTCTCTTTGTCTTTGAATGATAATTTTCTACAGTTTTCACATAAATTAAGAAAAATTTAATAGTTAATAATTAATGCATCAATTTTTGTAATGCAAACCTTTTTCCATAACTTTTAACTAATAGTAATTTAATTACTACAATTAAGATTCTTGAAGTTACAATTTATTATCAAAAATATATAAAAAGAAGAAATTTTATCTTTTAATAACAAAAAAAGTATGTTAAAAGTTTTTTTTTTTTTTAAGTATTTTTCTTTGACCTACAATATGCCATATTTGAGTGTGCACTTTGTATACCTTGAGAGTGTATTCACTATTTTATGATTTATACTTAAGTTTACAAAAAAATGATCTGTTTTAACTATCTCTAGATAAAATTTAACAATTCAATCATCGTATCTTTAATTTTAACTGTTCTTACATTATGCACTTTATGTCTATTCCATCTTTTAACTTCTCATACTATTTCTAGTTAAATACATAATTCTATCGCCGTCCATTTTCACAGTCAGATCTATCTCAAATGATATAACATCTTACTCAATCATGTTTTACTTTCTCGTCATTTTCCATATAATCTTATCTTTTCATTATTCCTGATTAAAACATTAGATCAAAATTCATCCCGTTAAATTTTTAGGCAAATCACATAAATATAAACAATGTTTATGACATCGTCCTTTTACAATATGCCAGGTAACATATTATAAACTTTTCTTATTTTATATATCAATTTTTTATATAAAAATAGTTTTTAGGTAGGTTAATATTTTCTCAAAATCTTTTTAATTTTAATCAAAATTCTATATTGATATGAGATTTTATCCATGATTTGGATAGTAATTTCCTCCATTTTTAATGTATATAGTTTATAGTTTGCGATACTTTAAAACAAAAGTGGACGACCCAAATTGTTTTACTATTATCCTATATGCACAAGTAAGAAATCTTTAAAATATAAATACAAATATCAAATTCATCTATTTAAACAGCTAAATTTATGAAATTCAATTCACTCCACAAAACTATACTCTCTCTACCTTTGAATGATGAGTTTTTACAATTTTCACATAAGTTTACGAAATATTTAATATTTAATAATGAATGTATCAATTTTTGTAATACAAACAATTCTATATAATTTTTAACCAATAGTAATTTAGTTACTACAATTAAGATTCTTGAAGTTACAATTTATTACCAAAAATATATAAAAAATAAGAAATTTTATCTTTTAATAACAAAAGAAGCATGTTAAAAAAATTAATTTTAAAAAACATAGACAGTATTTTTCTTGGACCTACAATATGCCATATTTGAGTGTGCAATTTGTATACCTTGAGAGTGTATTCACTATTTTATTATTTATACTTTTATAGTTTACAAAAAAAAATGATCAGTTTAAGATTTTTATGTATCACATGCTATATAGTAAAATACATAAATATATTAGTAAATTTCATGTATCACATGCTATATAGTAAAGTGTATAAATATATTAGTGAATATTATGGTTAAGTAAACGTATTTATAAAAATTTATATTTTAACTTTTTTTTTGTAATATTTTTATTGTGTGTAATGACTAAAATATCTCAAGATAATATCTAATAATTGAATCATCTTATTTTAAGTTTTAGTCTCTTTTACATTATCCAGTTTACGTCTATTTCATCTTTTAATTTCTCATATTATTTCTAGTTAAATACCTAATTTTATCGCTATTTATTTTCACAGTCAGATGTACTTCAACTAATATAATATCTTACTGAGTCAAATTATATTTTTTCGTCTTCTTTCATAGAAGCTTATCTTTTCATTTTTCCTGATCAAAACACTAGATCAAATTTCATTTCCTAAACTATTTATGCAAACTACATAAAAATAAACAATGTTTATGATATCATCTTTTTGCAATATGCGAAGTAACTTAATATAAACTTTTCTTATTTTATATTTCAATTTTTATATTAATAATTATGTATGCACAAGCAAGAAATCTTTAAAAAGTAACTATAAATATCAAATTCAATTTTTTTAAACAGCTAAATTTATTAAATGCAATTAACTCCACAAAACTATACTCCTTCTCTTTTCTAATGATAAATTTACTAAAGTTTTCACATAAATCAAGAAAAATTTAATATTTTATAATTAATTCTTTAATTTTTGTAATACAAATAATTTTCATAAGTTTTAAGCAATAGTAATTTAATTAGTAAAATTAAGATTCTTGAAGTTTAAAGAAACATGTTAAAAAATTATTTTTTAAAAACATAGAGAATATTTTTCTTGAACCTACCATATGCTATTAGCCATGGACATTCGGTTATTCGGTTCGATTCCGGGTAAGATCTGTACGGTTCCGGTTCTTTCAGATTTAGAGATTTTATACCCTTATAGGTACCGAATGTATTTCGGTTCGGTTCCGGTTCGGTTCCTATTGGTTTCGCTTCGGTTCGGGTAAATCTGGAATATATATATTTTGACTGAAATAATACAATTAACCTATATGGTTCAGTGATAATGTATGTATATTTTAGTTAGATAACCTGGGTTCAAACCTCTGTATCTATGATTTATTTTATTTTTGGTTTAATGAAAGTTTTCTTTAATAAAATTTAAACGAAATAAGGTACAACAACTTCTTCATGCTCTAGTTGTTAAGTATCATCCTATTATATGGATCTAGGTTCGATTCTCAGTTGACGCATTTAATTTTAGGATATTTCGGATACCCGACTGAATATTAAAATTAGGATCCATCGGGTAAACTATGATATACCGGATCTGATCCGAACCGGTTATTTCGGTTCGGTTCTGGTTCGGTTCTGGTTCGGGTAATCGGATCTAGGTTATTTGCCCAGAGCTATAAACATTAATTGAGCACTCAAATATAGTTGTATACTAGAGAATATATTCACCATGTTAGTATGATTTATACTTTAATAGATTATGAAAAAAAATGATCAGTGTAAGATTTTTATGTATCACCTGCTATATAGTAAGGTACATAAATATATTAGTGAATTTTATATATCACAACTATATAGTAAAATGCATAAATATATTAGTGAATATTGTGGTTAAGTACATTTATATATAAAATTTTTATATTTTAATATTTTTATTATGTATAAAGACTAAAATATCCCTAGATAATATCTAACAATCAAATCATCTTATCAAGTTTTAACCTCTCTTACCTTATCCACTTTGCGTCTCCTCCATCTTTAAAATTTTCATACTACTTCTCGAGTTAAATACCTTATTCTCTCGCCGTCTCTTCACTATCAGATCTACCTCAGAAGATTATCATTTTACTCTGTCAAATTTTACTTTCTCGTCTTCTTCTATATGAACTCAACTTTTCATTGTTCCCGATCAAAATACTAGATCAAATTTCATCCCGTTAACTATTTACGCATTCTACATAAACATAAACAATGTTTATGACATCGTCTTTTTGCAATATGCCAGGTAACATGATATAACTTTTTCTTATTTTATATTTTAATTATTTTTATATAAATAGTTCTAAGGTAGATTAAAATTTGCTCAAAATCATTTCAGTTTTAGTCAAGATTGTATATTGATTTGAGACTAAATTTGTTTATTTCATTTTTAAGAAATGTAGGTTATCTAGTGTATATATGTAATAGGCTAAAATGTTTCCCAAAAGAATGTGATATAAGAATCACGTTTTGACCACATTTCAGCTAGACAGCTACCAATGTCTTAAATACTTCTTTAGGACAAGATAACTTCAGTTTCTTTTTATAGTTTTATAATTCAAATAACTCATTAGACAACATTCCGCAGGCGAACCAATTGTAATTTTTACAGTCTATGCGTAGACATTACGTCGACGAATTTATTTTATTTTATTTTTTGCAAATTTTCTCCTTCTAGTAACTTCACTGTTTTAAACTATTCAACTAATACCACTTGAACTCTATATTTTTTCAAACGCATGTTAGTTAATCATAAACATACTTTCATGCATATTTATTCATGATACACGATCATAATTCGTCAAGTAACACATCGTTTTACTAGATATATATAATACTTGGATAAAAATCACATAATTTCTCAAAAGTGCAGAAGAGTTTTCGTCAATCCACACAAAAATTACCTTGTCCCTTGTTTACCATTTTACCACCAAAGTATTTACTTTTATTTTTGGTATTCAGCATTTACTTTCTTTATGCTTCAAATTAGAGTATCTATCTAATTAATCCTATACACTTTTTTGGCCAGAAATTGATCTTATAAGTTTTTTTGGTAAAAAATAATTATAAATTTAGAAAATCCTATAAGTTTAACTATGTACTTTATTATCACTTCAAAGAAAAACATTTCTTTTTATGTAGCCGTTTCCGTGCCGTAAGTAAATGAGGCAGCTTTCAAGGCTTTAAGGCCGTCTTCGTTATGCTCATATAACCCGCAATAGCCGGTGGCCACACACATTCACTTGTGACCTTTTAAAATCTCCTCATTTCATGCTCCTTCCCGCTAAAATTGCCTGTTTCTCCTAACCAACTCATTTATTCATATAATAAAAAGTATAAATCCAACAACAACACACAAAAAAAGCCTCATTTGTTCACCTTTGTTTCTTTTTTTTTCCCCTTTCAGTTATTAAAAAAAAACTAAAAATTAAAAAACAGAAGTAAAATCTGAAAAACAAATTTGGTCCCCAGTCTCCTTTTGCTCACTGGACCCTTTTCTTGGCTTCTATCAAAATCTATCTATCTCTCTCTCTTTCTTCTCACCGACACTTTCTTCTCACTTCTCTCTTCACCTCTTCCTTCTTCTCTGATCATACCAGTTTGTTTTCACTTTAAAAAATATATATAATATAAAGCCAGTCTTCTTTCTTTTCCTTAGAAGAAGTTAAGAGAAGAAGATCAGCATTTACCTTTAAGAAAAATTCAGGTTTAAAACGTAATTTTTTTCTTCTTCTTTCTTTTTTAAAATAATTTTTGGGTCAATCTATCTGGTTTTATTAGGCGTGGCAGAAGCAGGTACAAATGCTGATTGCACATGCCAGCAAAACTATCAATTTTATTTTGTCCTAAGGACAAAATTTTAATAATAAATACAGAGGATTTAGGTGATACTATGTTGTCTGTTAATGCTCATCGTGTATCTTCTTTAAACCCAATTTGCTTATTATAATCTTTAAATGCCTTTGAATTTTCAAGTGTCTCTCTCCCACTCTCTCTCTCTTTCTCTACTCTGGATTTTGTGTTTGTTTTTATCTGATAGTAGTTGCAACATAAGTTTCTGACTTTTCTATCTCTCAACTTTCCCTACAAAATTGGTTTTTAAAGAACAAACATAAATATTGGGTTTATGTTTATTTATGTAATACCGATTAAGCCATTGATTACTCAGTAATTCGCTTTTTGTATTAGTTCTTTGCACACACGGACTCCAAAAAATGGCAGTGGAGAAAAACAAAAAAGTGGATAATGTGAATGTGAAGCAGAGGAATATTGTCTTGGTTGGAATTAAAATTGATGAGAGTGGCAAAGAGGTCTTGAAATGGGCACTTGAAGAAGTTGCACAATTTGGAGATTGTGTTGTTGTACTTCATGTTTGCTCAACTTCTCGTGAGCTTCTTCTCCTCCTTGTTAATTATTATGCTCTTCTGAAGTTAATGTTTACTAATTTTGTTTATTTTTTGATACAGATCGTGCCTTGAAAAGCAAGTCATCGTTGAATCGGTACTTCGAACCTTACATTGAATTCTGCAATACAAAGAAGGTATCTATACATATTTTTTTCGGGGTTTATCTCGAGTAAAGACATTATTTTGAGCAATGAGTAACAGAGAATATTTGGGGTTTGACAACAGATTCAGCTCAAAGGAGAAATCTTGAAGGGACTCTCAGTCCAAGGGGCTTTAGTTAAAGAAGCAAAGAGATACAACGCTACGTCAATTGTTGTTGGAGTTAAAGATCAAAGAAAATTAAGGTGAGAAAATCTGCAAGGATCAAATTTTTATTTTGATATTCTCTTACTGATTTTAGATTTTTTTTTTTTTTTTTATAAGCCTAAAAGTAGCTGAAGGCTGCGCAAAAGAGCTTCCTCCAACAACTGATGTTTTGGCCATCTACAGAGGAAATATATTCTATAGACGTTCCAACCAGCACCAACTACCTCTTGGTTCGTTGGTTCTCTTTACATTTTCTGAATATATATGTGTCTATGTACCATTCTTTAAACTCGAACCGGTTGACCAGAAATGGGTTTGATCCTTCTTGCAGCTCCAAAGACCAGTTCAAGAACAAGTTCTGATGGATTTTCAGACAAAGAAATCGTACTGGAATCAGCAGATTCAACAGTTAAAAGCAAAGCGCTCGAGAGAATTACAAGCCAAGAAAAGAGGAAAGTTTCGGGTAGATCGCTTTCTCTTCCATCAGTAGAGGTAATGGACGATAAACCGGGTTGGCCATTGCTAAGAACAACCACTTTAGCTCCTCAAGTGGTACAACATCAAATTCGTAAAACATCAGTTGTTAATTGGGTCATGAGCTTACCTGAACGGTTTCCACATCATCCGAATCAGATTTCTCGACCGAGCTTTTGCGATTCACATCTTAAAGACATACTAAAGGAGATAACCAGGTGGTTTAACTATGATGTGCTCAAGACAGCAACATCAGATTTCTCCTCAGGTACTAACTATCAAATCTGTCTTTTGTTTAAGTCGCTTTATGTTCATCTGATTCTTGGTTTTTTTTTTCTTATTACAGAGAATCTAATCGGGAAAGGAGGATGTAACGAAGTCTACAGAGGCGTTCTTGAAGATGGGAAAGCTGTGGCCGTGAAGATCTTGAAATCATCTGGAAAAGAAGCAGTGAAGGATTTTCTTCAAGAAGTGACCATAATCTCTTCTTTGAGTCACCAAAACATCTCTCCGTTAATCGGTATCTGCGTTCAATGCAACGACCTGATCTCTGTTTACAACCTCTCATCCAAAGGAAGTTTGGAGGAAACCCTTCAGGGTTAGCACAATACTACTCTACTCTCTTAACCATCTTGACACAATTGCATTTTTATGTATATATATATTCAGTATGATGATTCAGTTTCTGCAGGTAAGCATGTATTGGGGTGGGAAGAGAGATTCAAAATAGCAATTGGGTTAGGAGAAGCTCTGGATTATCTTCATAACCAATGTTCTAATCCTGTGATCCACAGAGATGTCAAATCTTCGAATGTTCTTCTCTCAGATGACTTCAAACCACAGGTATTGATAACTAATGACTCAAAAGTAGTAAATCTATGTAAAACTTCATAAGAAAATTAACCTTTTTCGAATATTGCTTGTGAGGATAGCTCTCGGATTTCGGACTCTCGTTGTGGGGATCGAAGTCTTCCCTATACACGATACAAGGAGACGTGGTGGGAACGTTTGGTTACCTAGCTCCTGAGTACTTCATGTACGGAAAGGTCAGCGATAAAGTTGATGTTTATGCCTTTGGAGTAGTTTTGCTGGAACTCATATCAGGAAGAACCACTATTTCCTCTGATAGCCCAAGAGGACAGGAGAGCTTGGTCATGTGGGTAAGTGTTGGTTTTGGTTAGCTGTAGCGTAAGCAACAAATCATCATTGACAAACTTATGAAGAGATTACTTGGGTTGCAGGCAAAACCGGTGATCGAAAAGGGCAATGCAAAAGAGCTCTTGGATCCGAACATTTCAGGGACTTTCGATGAGGGTCAGTTTCAGAAAATGGTTCTTGCTGCTAAACATTGTCTTACAAGAGCAGCTACTCATCGTCCCAATATCAGAGAGGTAGGTTAACTACAGTATGCAGACTTATAATCCTTTGTTTTTAATTACCTTTTAGTCTCATTTTTAATTACATTTCTGCAGATACTCAAGCTGCTAAGAGGAGAAGATGAAGTGGAGAAATGGGTGAAGAAAGTAGAAGAAGATGACGATTGTTTCGACGACGAGGTTTACCCAAAGTCGAACAAAGAAGTACACTTGAGCCTCGCGATGCTCGACATCGAGGAGAATGACTGTGCTTCAGTCGGCAGCTTGGAGAGAAGTAACAATAGCATCTTTTCTTCTTCATCTCAGGAGCTTCAGCCTTAATTAGGGTTTGCGTGAGGATTACGACATCTCTCAGGGTGTCTGCAATCAAATCAAGCTAGATATCACTACTCTGACTTGGCTTTTGCAACCATTGTCGGAAAAGTGTTTTATTTTTATTTTATATTTTAGATGAGAGACAGAGAATAAGACTTGGAAAATAATGATCAAAAGTGGTTTTATCCAAAAGAAAAATGATTAAAGTGTTCATGGCACCAGCAAGTCTATTGTTCATAAGCTTCTCTTGCAGGCCTCCTCTCTCCTTCATTGTTGCTCTCTTCGCTTCTTCTCCTCCTTTTTGTTTTAGTGTCTGCGTTTTCTACTATGTCTCCACCGTTAGCTACTATGGCTGGCAAGCTACAGTTGTCACAGCCTTCACCGGAGCTGATACTGCCATCTCTGGGAAGCAGAACACCTTCCTCTGCTGTAGTGGTGGTCGTCTTGTTCATGGCCCCATTACCAACGACGGTACTATCCGCTAATCTCCGGTTCTCACCACTTTCACTACCGTAAATGTCTCGTTCACCGTTCTTCCCTTCAGATCCGCAGACCAACTCAGATATTCACCATCTGGACCTATTTTCTTCAAGTGGGCCTTTGCCCAATCTTCAGCCTATCTAAACCTGGTTTGGCAAATAAGCGCTCCCTTTAAATATCCACCAAGTACATTAGACTTTCCAAACCACTTGTCAGAATATGGAGCCTGGTCTGTCACAGTTTCGACTTTGGGTGTGCGTAGAAGCTCCTACTTTTGTGAGAGTTTCAACAAAAGCGCCTGCTCTTCCCAAAGTCAGCTCTCACGCTCTTCCCATCTCAACTCATATCCCACTTTTGCCTATGACCACGAGGTACTTCAACTCTAAATTCAGGTTTTTAAGAGCCTCTTCATCTACTGTTGCCTACAGTTCTGGAATTTTCTCACAGTTATTCTTACCGGCCAACAGTTCCAGACAAGATTCCAACATTGGTCTGAGTCTTGGTGTTTCACCAAAGGGTTTTTTAGCCAACACCAACCGATTAATGGACTCTTGCTATTACCATCATCTACATTCTGCGAAACAAATCTGCTCTACCAAGAAGAGTCTCCTAGCGCCAAAAATGGTGTCTCCAGATCGTTTTCCGACCCTTTCATTTGGATGTATCAACCTCGGTTCACTATCCGACCATCATCTCTTGCTCATTGGAGCAATCGTTTTAAGGATTCAAACGAAGCGTCTTTTAACACTTCTATCTTTCGTCTCAATTGTATTGCTAATCATCTTGTCGTTGAACGTGCTTCCGGCTGTAACCGTCTAGCCCAGTGGGCCTTTATTTTAATATAATCGGTTGTCCAAACAAAAGAAAACATAACTTTTATTGTTTGCAATTATATCATTTTCCGTCATTGTTCCTTTCAATTCATGAGAAACCATGCAACCATGCAATATAACTCTCGTCTCTCGACGGTAAAGGAGTCTATAACACTCTGTAATTCTGTAAATTTGTGTATTTGTCTGAAAGATTATGAAACTGCGTCTTTTTTACCAGAAAAAAAAAAAAAAGTTAAAACAACAGATTGTACAAAGAATAACCAAACCGTTGACCTCTCCAACAAACTCAAAGACGTACGTGTTATCAATTGTGGGCAAGATAGAGGTGCCACATATTACGTTTTCAACAAAAATACGACTACTACACTGTTGAAGAACTCGGATTTAATTAAGTTATCTAAAATAGTTAAAGTCAGTAAAATAGTTAGACATTGCTTTTACGAGGGTGCGCAGACGTCTCCAGCATCCACCAACTCATTCATAATATACAAGTGGGATAAATTAATATATATAACATTTAAAAATGTTTAGATAATCAGAGTCCACAATACATAGTTCAGTTGTGACAGCCAAATAATGAGGGACAATTTTTGGCTAATTAATGTAACAAGAAAGTATAATGTACTTTCTGATAAATATGAATCGCAACTTACAGGAAAACGTCGTCTTGTAAGTGATAATTATAATTCTTAAATTTCAAATTTTATTAATTTTAGGGATTGTAAAATCATACGTATAGTTAGATAAGCATTAAGCAGATAATTCTGATGAACTCAACACTTCTTTGAGAATCTACAGTTCATATCAAGTGTAGCCAATTTTTTTTTTCTTTTTGTCAACAGCCAAAAATTAATAGAATGGTCTAGTTTTGATTTTTGAGAATTTATAATCATAACTCTACTGTAGTATAATTCGCGACAGGTTTAAACTAATAATCTTTATTAAAAAAATATAATTTATTGGTAGAGCCGATGTTACAAAAAAAAAAAAATTGAGAGCCCCAAATATCGGAGTCATCCTGACCATAGCAAAAGAACAAGTTAATGGGCACTTTAAAATCTAAGTAAGAGTATAAAACATAGAGTATAAAACATAGAGCATATAGAATCAATGGAAAACTATGGAATAAGATAATCTTCCATTAACCAGGAAACACATATCAAGAACCTCGAATCAAATCTTATGGCTAATTTTGATAAAGCTACTTCTTTTAGGGCATCTCCAATGTATAACTCTATTTTTTTACTTTAAAATAGAGTAACTCTAAAGTAGAGTTGAGTTTTACTCCAATCTCACTCTATTTTTTACTCTAAAATAGAGTAATGAACAAAAAAAATAGAGTAACTCTACTTTCTACTCTATATTTAGAGTAATCCTAATTTTTACTCTATTTTAGAGTTGGAAATAGAGTAGGATTGAGTAGATTTACTCTAAAATTCACTTTTACTCTATTTTAGAATAAAAAATAGAGTTGGGTTGGAGATGGTCTCACATCGCCCATGTTCAGATAAATTTTAAAGAAAAAGAAAAGCATAGTGGATGGTGATTGGTGATCTATTTATCTGGCTGTGGGTAGGATAGAAATAAATATTTTTTTATTATGATGTAAAATCTGATGGTCTGAAATTAACGATGAAGATTCTGCAATGTTGTGTTTTTTTTTTTTTGTCGTGTAAGGAACTGTTGAGGCAAAAATAATAATTTTTGTGTGAGGTTTTACCAAGTCGTTGTCGTTTCGTGGAACTCACTAAGACATCCAACTCAAAAAATGATTTCAATGATAGATTAACCTAGTAATTAGTGTGTTTTAGCAATTTCGGTTCAAACTTAAAGATAGAGAATTTACATTTTTTAAAAAACCTTTAAAGAATACAATTCCTGCAGTACAAATAAGATTCATGTTTTATTAGTGCGATGACTTTTGTAGTACAAACCTTTTGCAAGCTCAAACACGTTGCATGTTGAATGGTGGTATGGTATTCTGATTGATGTGAGAGATTTTACAACAAATCGCTGATGGGAGGTATAATGAAAGAAAACAAAAACAATTATTTACATGGTGAATGATCCAATAGAAGATTAAAACACACTAATATATGGATATGTTAGTATTGGAATATGTTCACCTATCTCTCTATGTCGATATCACAATTGTAATTAGTTTAAAGTAAGAGTCGGTTTACACATGTCAATAGTATATGAAGGTTTTAGCTTATAATCTTGTGAAAAAGGAGAAATTTCATTACAACTTCTAGTAGTTTTTTAAAATTCACTAATAGTCCCTTGGACGCAAAACTGTAGATTTTTTTTTTTTTTTTCGACACAAAACTGATTTTGGTCAAACAAAAAACAGAAATATAAAATAACTTTCAAAACAAAAATATAAATTAACTTTTTATTTAAATCAGTGGATTTTCAAGGTAACAATTGTTTGACTAGTCAATGGCGTATATGCTAGTCAAAACAGGTATTCAAATATAAAAACTCATCCAAATCATTTTTAAAAAGGTATATGAATACTATTCAATCTAGAAACTAAACTACTGGTTGACCAAAAAATCATTTTGTTAAAAAAAAAAAAATTCCAGTTAAGAATCCTTCAATTTTATCTGTCTTTAAATTATATTTCGTGATTTTTTCAAATAATCTCAATGCGAATTTAATTAGCACAATTAAAAAAAAAGAATCTCTGCAACTCGAAATCTCTTTTGGTACGTCCAATGTCTTTCCTTTTCCGCCATGGAAACCATGACATCTGTTTAATACACTTCTTCTATCATCAAATGCACTAACACCTCTTCGTCTCTAGGGTTTCCTTTTCTCCAATCCTCCCCTCTTTCTCTCTACACTAAAACCCTTCTCGCCGATTCGCCTCTCTAACATTCTCAATTCCCAAAATTTAGGGTTTCAAAGGTACGAACTTTCCCCCAATTTTCATTCTGAATTCTTCTGATTCGCTTCAATTGTATCAATCGATTGATAATTAGATGCTTGACTTCTTCTGAATCGTTTGAATTTTGTGTTTTTTCCCTCTCAAATTAGGTTTTTATTACGTGATCAAGAAAGCTCGAGTCTTGTTTGGTTTCGAGCATAAAGTGTCTTACTTTCTTTGTTTAAGACCAATCAAAGGAGGGTTCTTGTAATAATGGACGACGGGGAGGTTGAGTTTTCGAACCAGGAAGCGTTTTCAAATACCAACATGCCTGAGTTTCCACCAAACAGCTGTTCAATGGATTCTTTCTTCGATGAGCTTCTTAAAGACTCTCATGCTTGTACTCATACTCACACTTGTAACCCTCCGGGACCAGAGAACACACATACACACACGTGTCTCCATGTCCACACCAAGATTCTTCCTGCTCAGAGCGAAGAGAAAGAAACTACTGATGACACATCGGAATCTTCTGGGAAGAAGAGCAAAAAGAGACCTTTGGGGAACAGAGAAGCTGTTAGAAAGTATAGAGAGAAGAAGAAGGCTAAAGCTGCTTCTTTGGAGGATGAAGTGACTAGGCTTAGAGCTGTGAATAACCAGCTGATGAAGAGGTTGCAAGGTCAAGCTGCTTTGGAAGCTGAGGTTACTAGGCTTAAGTGTTTGCTTGTGGATATCAGAGGGAGAATTGAAGGAGAGATTGGTTCGTTTCCTTATCAAAAACCTGTGGTTTCGAACGCGCCTTTCTCGTATGCGATGCAGCCTTGCAATATGCCGTGTGACGTTGATAACTTGTACTGCCTTCAAAATGGGAATAGTGGAGAAGGTGCATTGATGAATGAGCAAGGACTTAATGGTTGCGATTTTGACCAGCTTCAATGCTTGGGTGATCAGAACTTAGCTGGCTGTAGTAATGGGAATGGAACATTCATTGTGGATCCATCGGGGGCTAATAAGAGAAAAGGTGATAACTCTAATACCTTAGGATCTCTTTTATTATAATAGAGGGTTGTTCAGCACAGCTTGCTTTATACAGTTTTCTTTTAGTCTCCTTAGTTACTTACATGATCTTTAACTGTTTACTTAATCTGATATTGGACAATCAATCTTTTATGAGTTTTTGGCCTTTTGTCATTTATGATACCTTTAGGACTCTTTTATATGGTTTCAACTCGTAAAGTTACATCCATATCTTCAATTTTCATGAGCTCTTGGCTTAAGGCAATGATACCTCTTTACTTTTTCCGTACTTTTGTCGTTTCTGAGGCTCTTTTAAGTTTTTGACTTCTGCTTTGCGTGGATTTAGTTTATGAACTCATGGTGTTTGCTCTTGTCTTTGCAGCAGGTGGGACTCGTGCAGCCAGAGCAGTTTGAAGTATGATCAATCATGTGGTGCTATCCATTTTCACAAGGCTAGAGTTAACTATCTTCCAATTAAGTAGTAGAGTTCAACTGCCTCACCAGCTTCCCTCAGGTCCCGTTGTGCTATTATCATTTTTTAATCTCTTTTTTGTTTTTCTTATGTAATTGCATTTTCTTATTGAGCTCGTCGAAGCTAGAAGTAAGACTTGTTAATATTCAAATCGCATTATGCCCCGTGTTCTTGCCGTTCGGTTTTTGTACTTTAGTAGCTTCTTTCTTTAAGCTCCTATGGAAGAGGTTAAATTTGGAAATTTAAGTTTTGGTTCCTCCTGAAATCAATCTCAACTGCTGAATTTCGAGCTTTAGGGGTTTTTCCTTATGCTCCATAGAGTGAGATCTCTGGGCACTCTGCGTAAAAGAACAAAGATTCTAATGATTTCTGAATCTTATTGCTTACTATATATCCAATTTCCCAGCCGGTTCTGTAGTAACACAGTAACTCAACTTCACTTAAGCATCCTCTTGTTATGGCGAAGAACAATCATGTATGGCCCTGTTCGGTGTGTTGAAGCTGCTACTAGCGTCAGCTGTTGAATCTGATGAATCTGTTGCAGGCTCAGTTTTGAGATCTAGAGTCTAATTTTAGCCACACAATTTGATTTTGCAACATGAGTTATTTATAGGAAACCAACAAGATCCAAACATGGATACATTAACTAACAGAAATAATTCATGTTAGTCCCTAATACAGACACAGCTCGTCTTATAGAAACTGAAACTGGCTAAAGCAAAGATTAACTTAAGTAATGGAGAGACGAAATCATCTCTTAAGTTTTTCATGACTGATGTGTAGTGTCTTGTTTGATGCCCTCATCGTCCTCAGCTTCATCTTCATCTCGATAGATGCTTTCCGCCATTTGCCAGACCTGAAGACTGTTGTCTTCTGCTACACTTGCAATGACCCAAGGCTCGTTTTTGTTCCAAGCAAAATCTGAGATCTTAGCCTTGTGGCCTCCGTGAGAGAAGAGTAACTCTGGTGGACCATCTTCAGCATCCAGCTCTATCTCTAGCTGCTCTTCTCCAACCCTGTAAACCCCAATAAAAGAAGCCTTACCCAACGTTGAAAAATCTTCATTTTAAGAACTCAAGTTTTTAAGTTTCGAAAAGGAGATGATGATACCTGTTTAGGTCCCAGACCATCAGCCTTCTGTCTTCACCGGAAGATGCAAGCACTGTTTCATGGTTAGGATCCCACTCCACTTGGAAAACCTCTCCCCTGTAATCATAATCTTTCATTTAAATGGTGTATTTTTATAGCAAACGGTACCCGTTGCACGGCTATCAACATTTGGTTCTAACACATTTACATAGATGACGTGGGGAAATGTAAGAAAATGTAAAAGAACATACTCGTGGCTACTCAAGACGTGCAATGGTAGAGTCGGCTTCCGGAGGTCAAACAAGGCAACAGTTGAGTCTGAGGAAGCTGTGGCTAAAACCCATTCGTTGAACGGGTTGAAAGACAGATAGTTCACCTGAGAACACAACACACAAAAAAAGCACAAAACTGAGTCTCATAGGCCTCGTGTATACAACTGAGTATCTGGTCATTACATATACGCAGATATATTAGAGATGGTTTCTACCTCTTTCTCGTGAACTTTCACTTGTTGCTCCATTTGGTTTGTCCTTGTGTCCCATATCACCAACCGACCATCATCACCCGCAGACCCAAAAAGGTTCTCATTCTTCATATGCCACGATACATCTTCGACAGCACATTCATGTCCCTAAAACCATAACAAGAGAGTAAAATAAGAAGCAGAAAACAAGACCAGGAGAAATAAACATAAAACAGACAGTACACTGTTCCACTTACCTCATACACAAACATAGCATTCAGAGCCTTATCTTGCGGTGTAGCTGAAACATCCCAAAGGCAAATCTTCTGATCCTGAGAACCACTAAGAAGATAACCTTCCTTGAAAGGACTCCAAGACAAACCATACCCTTCCTTGTCATGTCCCAAAAGCCTCAAATCAGGATTACAATCACTTGTTTGAGGCTTTGAAGCATGCTTGGTGTAATCAAACACAAAAACCTCACACCCACTGGTCTTTGCACCCACAATCACCGGCTTTTGTGGCATACACCTCGCTCTGTTCACTTCTCCATCAACACGTATCTTCTGCCTTATCTCCACCTACAACAAAACAAACCAATTCAAAACAAAATAAATCCAAATATCAATTTCAGTTTCAGTCAGTCATTTCATCGAACACTTGGTGTTCAAACAAGATTGTCCAAAAAGGAAGATTCTTTCGAAAGGATCGTCCATAAAGGAGGAAACTTTCGAATACCTTAGGGACAATGGGATCTTGATTAGTGCCGCCAAGTCCAGGTTCGGCGTCGGGTGTTGGGATAATGGCGTCGGCGATCATGAGGAAATCTTGAGCACCACCGGAAGTGTGGGTACCCAGTATGAGTTTGTGGACGTTGAAGTAAGGATCCGCTGCGTAAGGAGTGGGCATCGATGGGACCCAATGGACGGTGAGAGATGGCCATTCGAGTGGGTTAGAGATCATAAGATCGTAGAGGAATGGTGTGTTCTTCTTCCACACTGAGAAATCTTCCTCCACTTGGTCCATTCCTGCTTCCTCCTTACCTTCATCTGCCATCTTCTCTCTTCTCTCTTCTCTCTTCTTCTCAATTCTTCTCTCTCTTTCCCTCTTTGAGGTATGTCGAGGGTTTTTGCTCTGTTCTATTTTCCCGCCAAATAGTCGCAGAGAAACTTGGCGGCCTAAAATGCGGATGCGAGTTGTTTGAGCTTTCTACAAATGGACGCTGTGCCGTTTGTTTGGTTTTGGACCAGCATGCATGTGTCTTTCTATTAGTAGGCCTATTTCCGCTGTTATGAATGGATGGGCCGAGAATGATTCCCTTACCAACTTGTATGTCGTCAACGCCATTCTTTAAGCCAGTTCTTTTTGCAATTAAAAAACGATTCCATTTTGGTAAGATGTTGATTTTGAACGGTATATTATATTCTTTCATTATTTTTTAACAGATCAACTACACCTTCCATTCACATTCACATGAACGATATACAGTATATACTTATAATAATTCTCATGAACAGTATTTTTTATACTAGAGGTGTCCAGGCTGAATATCGACTAATCTTTTTAGGAGAATCATATTGTAACATCCTGATTTCTAATATATTGAATATCAACTAATCTTTTAAGAGAATAGTATTATTGTAACATCCTGATGATATATAGAAACTTATATAAAAAAATTAAAAAAAATGATTTGGTTACTGATGTCACCAAAGTGCACTTACCTTTTCGGTTACACATCCAGAGAGAACTCTAAAATTAAACATGTTTGAGTTGGAATAGTCAAATAGTGGATGAATGGTCATGTGGTGATTGTAAGGATAATATATCTGTCGGGTATTATAAGTATTGAAAACTTAATTTTCTTATATAATTTAAGACATGGTTCGATTTTTATCTTGCCAGAAATGATATTTAGTACTATTTAGTAGGAATCAAATTCAGAACCAGTGGATTTACACCTTTTTCCAAATAGAACTAACCCATTTTAACTCAAAATATTTGATTGTATATCAACAATAACCCTTTTATATATCTAACTATAAACGTATTAGAGGCTAGTCTCTACAGTATTTTTTGGTTGATGTTGATCATACATTCTTAGTTGAATATATACAATATATATAAACATGTTAAAACTACTAGCAACCTTGAAAACTTTATAACGCGTGTACTGGAACTACAAAAACCTAAACTGTAAAATCAAGAACAAAACTGATATGGGGAAATGTTACACGTTCCACATTCCTTGTTTTCTTACTCCAACTGAAGAAGTGTGAAACTTTTTCTAAAGGAAGTTAAGCCTGAAAAGAGTTTTCTAACGCATGAAATTCAAAGATGACATACTTAACGTGCTTATTTGGGTATTTTTATTTTTGATTAAGACTCTAATTGGCTCAAGTCACCATTGGTGTTGTGGAATTAAGAAATAATCACAAAGTTCAAAAAAAAAAAAAAAAATTAAGAAATAATCACGGCAAGTCTTTGTGTCAACTTTGAATTTGATGCGTCGATAGTCAAAACTCGAGATACAAAAAATGTTAAGCTGTATTTTTGACTTTTCGCAAAGATTTTCCATGCTCATAACAGACATAGACTTTGCGAAAAGTCAATGACACAAAGATATTACCGACATGGGCCGTTCTGATAAGTTTTTATGATAGTCGTACAGTACCCTAGAACAGCCTTGCTTTGTGTATTTCTTTGTATTTATTGTAGAATTTCCACCGAAATGTCTATTTTCATAAGTTCGAGAAGGCCCAAGAAGATTGGGGACCATATAGAAGCAAATTCCAAGAATGATGATAATAGCGTGCTTTTGAGAGATCCAAAACCTATAACCAAAAAAGAAAAGAAGTTTGCTTCTCTAAAAAGAAAAGAAAGATTGTTAGCCATATGCCATCAATTTCATTCCCAATCATTATTACTCTTTTTGGAAACATGCTTGTGTCTAGTGGCTTATATCTCGTGGAATTGTTCTGTCTTTTGTGTTGAAATTTTGTACCAATTCTCTTTTGTCTTTACCAACAACACACAAGCTTCGATCCAAAAAAAAGAAAAAAACAACACACAAGCATGAAGATAACTCTATGCCATGCATCAACTGCAGTACAAGTTTTGTTTTATAATATCCGGTCAAAACATGTATGCCTGAGAGATAACATCATAGCAGCATTATCACACAAGACAACTATCTATTGAAGTTTTGGTTTACATTTTTAGACCTTGAAATACAAGAAGAGCAAATCTTTTGTTTATTTTTCTCGAATTGTATTTACAGTTACAACTTAATACATGTAAAAAATCATTTTCTTTCCAAACTGTAAGGGAAAAGAAAAAAGAAAAAAAAAAAATCAAGAAACGGGATTAAAAATTCTAGTTGGTGTTGGCACAACGATGCTTTGTGTCTCTGGTGCTGTCTCATTTGTATCTCCTGCGGCCCATCGCCTTAAATACCTCATCAACGATGCTGCTTTCCTCCCTCCCCTCGCCGTTCCCGTTCCTATCATCTCCCATATAACCCTCTCTATCCCTGGAATTGTCGCCATCTCCGCCACTAGCTCCGACCCTCCTTTCCTGCACATTGTCACCAACGTCGCCGCCGCGCTCTCCTTTGTTATATCCGCTCCGTCCCTCATCATCTCCCCCAACAACCTTATCAAACCGAACGCTGCGGATACTGCCATGAGTCCTCCTTTTCTAACGATCGCCTCCACAACCGACACTGCCTCCTCAGGCAACTCCCTGAATGCATTTCCAGCGGCTTCCACTACACCAGCTTCAACGAACCTACCTACGTTCTCCCTCTCAGCCGCCAAGTTCAAGATGGCCACGAATGCGTCTCTCTTCGAGCTCGTGGGACCTTGTTTTGCTAGGTCAACCAATCCACTCACAACGCGAGTCTTTCTCCCGAGTCTTCTTTTGTAAGCGGATACGCTCGCTAAACTAAACAGAGTCGCGGCTGCATTTGCCTTAGCCTCCCACGTGGCACCTGAACGTAGAACCTCGATGACACCGTTTAAAGCTCCATCTGTTTCCATAATCCTTGTTTTGTTCTGTTCTAGTATAGAGAGGTTGAGTATCGCCGTCACTGCGTTTATCTGAAGGCTCGGCGAGTCAGAGCCTAGATAACGTACCAACTTCGGTATAGCTCCAGCTTCAGCTATACAAGCACGAGCCATCGCGTCCGTCTTTGCAAGAGCTCGTAGCTCAAAAACGACATCGTTCGGCTGTGTAAGGGAAAGCTTCTCTATCAAGAACGTAACCATCATCCTCGTAAACTCCTCCGCCTCCTTACACGGCGCATGAGAGCCAACGCCGCCGTTACCGTCACCGTAAATCTCAAACGGTATCTTCTGATCACGACACCACATGACAATCAAGTTCTTTAAAGCACTGTTTTGTATGAGGTTGTTGTGTTTAAGTACTTGACCTGTTTTAGGACACGTGTTGTGACCTGATTGGAGCCAAAGATCAATAGACTCTCGGTCGTATGTTTGTCCCGTGGACACAACCACGGGATCACGCATCAACTCTAACGTGATAGGACACCGAAAGTCCGCCGGGATGTTCGCGTCTGACAACGACTTGTGGCGGCGGAAGTCAGGATGTGGAGGTGACGGCGTGGAAGGACCGTACAAAACGCAGTTTGCGTAACGCACGAGTCCTATAAGAGAAGCGGCTGCGATCTTGGATCGCTCGTCGATCTGATCATGAGTCTCATCTTCCAACCGCTGGATTTCCTCAACCAAAGCAGCGGAATCAAGAAGTCCTAAACCGGTGAAAATCTCGGTTAGTTTAGATTGAACCGGAGTGATCTGACGTTTGATACCGTCGATGGTATCAGTCACGTGACGACGGAGAGCATCGTCACGTGGATCAACGAACTGAGACGAGTCAGAGCATTGTTTCTTTAAAAGAAGGATGAGATCTTCAGCGTCTTCGCTTAGGTTGAAGTCGTTAAGAGGCAAAATATCAAGAACTGTTGATAGATCGGTGATGAGTTCTTGAAAACTGAAGGAAACGTTTTCGATCTGTAAGAGTAACCAAAGTTTGCTTGATCTTGAACAGTCTTCGATAAGAGTCTTCATACGTTGCATCACTATGTTCATCTCTTCGAAACAAAGCTGTGCGGATTGAGAGTAAACCGTATGAGATCGGAGAAGCTCTTCGAATACAGCGGCTAGTATCTTCACTTTGCGTATGATTGTTTGAGAGTTTCGTCTCAAGATGAATCTGAGAGGTTGCATATGAGATATCTCTTGAGATGCGAAGAAGAGTGAACGGATTAGTTTTGTATCTGATATCTTTGGAGAATCTTGATGACATCCGACGACGACCAACGGTCGTCGTTTTCTTGCCGGGAGAACGTCGAGAGTAACGGCCATGATGAATCTTGATTTGCAGACGGTGGGAAAAGGCAGAGGAAGGAAGGAAGGAAGGAAGAAGAAGGAAGAGACGATGGCCGAAGTTGAACAGAATATTTATTTCTTTTTAAAAACTTTCCCAACAGACGGCTAATTGGATTTGTTTTTATTTCATAGTTTATATTATATATACGTTTTGATGAGTTGTCAGCAGCATGAATTAAAAAGTAAATGGGAAAAAAAGTATGGAAAATGAAGATAAGGTCTTTCATTTTTTTGATGACATAGGAATGGAACAGTTGGTACATGTTTGTTAGAGTAAGAATTGATTTGGTCTTCATAATTCAAATAAATACACCATAACGAGTCATTATATTTTTTTTTATAAGAAATTAGTTGTTGCACATAAAAGAAATTTTTTTAAAAAGTTGGTTGTCAAATTTGACCCCAGAAAAAAAAGAAAAAGTAGTTGTCAATGAAAAAAAACCTAATCATTATATTATTTTAAAGTATTATTGAATCGGTTGTGCTGGCTTACTCCACTTTTGGCTGTATAGTTGTGTGTGTATATATATTAGTATATTACAATGTGTCCATGAACAAGTTAGTTCCCTTTATTTTTAATATAAGTGATTTCTCTTTTAAGCTATCTAATGACATGTGTGCATTTAGAAGTAAATGTAAAATCCAAGAAATGAAAAAAATATTATTGGTAAAATCCATTTTGATTTCAAGAAAAAATCTACTTCCTTTTGTCAACGCTGGAAAATTTTCCACATAATCTGTTTTTTTTAGCACATGTTATTTTACTGATTCTAAATTTGGATTAGCCAAAAACAAAACGATTACATACCTAATATAAAACTAACTATATCTAAAACTTCAACCAAAAGCAAATGGAAACATATCTTCGGAGATACAAAGCTAGGGTAACAAATGACATCAAAGATTAATCAGAGGTTTAACGGATACAACTTCAGAATACAAAACACAACCCAATAAACTTTGCTCAAATTATTTAAACAGTGTGAAATTAATATATTGAGAATCTTCTAAAATAGTTGAAAAGGAGGAAACAAGAGAGCTTATAAGGATGGCACCACTCATGCTCCAAGCAAACGCAATGCCTTAATGCACGCACTAAGCTTGATTAAATTAGTTATGTTGCTAATATGAATATTTATTGTAATGATGATGTCTTCCAAGTTCCAATAGACAATTTGCCTTTTATTATATTGAACAACATCCTAATATTTGTTTATTACCACTATTTGACATGCAAATTCTTCTGCTCTAAGTATAATGTCTTTTTTGTTTTTCTTTTTCTTATGACATAGGAAAACAACAGTTGGTAGAATTGATCTGGTCTTCATTATTCAAATAAATACTCCATAACTAATCATTCTAGTTTTTAAAATTATTTATTGATTCGGTTGTACTGGTTTCTCTCCACTTTTTTGGCTGACTAATCTGGATCGCTTCCGCCATCTTCTTTGTCGGATTCTTCTTCTACACCTAGGCCGTAAGATATAAAATTTGGTTTACATATTCATATGTAAACAGATAAAAGAAAGAAAATGATGAAAAATTGTATGTTTATAATTAAAAATTTACCAAATTCATATGAAAGTTGTTCAATCACAATTTGAATACTCGGAAAGTAAGTTTAGCTTATTGTATAGCAAATGGTGACTACAAAGATGAATTTTAGTAATAATACAATCTGCTGAGAATTTCATATATCTTCTCAAGGATTAATTCAAAGAATCGGTTACCATTTTAAGAATTGAGTTAACTATAGCTTCAGGACTTAGAACTACACTGATCTTGAAAATCTTTTCACAATCATCAGCTTGAAGCAGATCAAATTGAGACTGGAGAAGAGTGAGAGGCATGAAATGTTCTCCTTCGGAAGCTCTCTTCTGTAACCGAGCAGCGATCAACTCTGCATTACCTTCCAATAATACAAACTTCACCTTGCAACTCGAATAGCTTCCCGGTTTGTAATCAGGATCAGCGCCTCTCAGGATTTCTCTATACTGTTTTCTCAGTGAGGAACATGCGAGAACAACGGTTTCTCCATTGAGCAAACGTTTTCTTAAACTCTCCTGTATTTTTTCAAGCCATGGCATCCGGTCTTCATCTGAAAGAGCAATGCCTTGCCGCATCTTATCTGATTGAACCCCAAGAGCAATTGTTAAAACATGAATTTCTCACAACTGATGAATACTTTAATTTTTTCAAACGTATTGATTATTTACCTCTGTTTGATACAGAGTGAAAATCATCGGCATCAAGGAAATCACAAGCTAGAGCTTTTCCCAACATCATACCTATGGTACTAACAAAGTGTAAAAGAATAAAACAATGCGATAACGTCAATCTATTCTCTTCAAACACTATCCTATACAAATGTAACAGAGGAGCTACGTTTGGTAGATAAAACTTACGATTTTCCTGCTCCGCTTACGCCCATAATTACAATGACTTTGCCTGTCACTATGATACACAAGAATAAATGCAAAACAGATGAGAACGTTGACAAGAAACTGTTTAATAAGAACATGTTGAGATGCTTACCTTCATTGTTAGCCGACATGCCTGATTAAACAGGTTTTGAAGAAACAATCTGTGAGCAACAAAGACAAACATGTCTATAGCTTATATAATCTGTTAGCAAGAACAAAAACAATACATCTCCTAGCTTGCTGATTGTTCTACATAGACCTTATACATCTTTCTTGGTGAAAGCAATTTTTCATCAGTTTGCAAAACAATTCATACCTAAAGCTCGGAAACAATTCATAGAAGTATATCCTATCTCAGACGTTGGAAGCTAATGATCAGTCACATGATTAAACCCTTTGACTCTCAACAATGTCCTTAGAGGAGGAGTACATGTACTGTAGTTTTCATAAGTCTAACGATGGGAACGAAACTGATACAGAGCAACGGTTATACGTTATACATTCCTAGATTTCTTACTGCAAAAAACATGAAACATTTTCTAAGGGAAATTTGGCCTTCTGTTAGATATAAAAGGATTGAGATTCGATGAAATTCAAAGATTACTCAAAAGACTTACTGTGAATTTTCTTGATAAACACCAAGGGTGAGCCAATTGGATTCTTGATCAAAAACAGAAAAAATCACAGAAACGCGACCATAAGAGAATGGAAGGAAATCAGAAAGTGGAAAGAAAAAATTGGGATGGAAAAATGAAGAAAAGTAATCTGAGGGTTTAAAGAATAAAGATTATTGGTAGGTGCGTGACAGGAAGAAAGACGAAACTTTCTGCAGAGGGATAGAAAAAGAACAGAAGAACCAAAGATGAAAATGATGATGTCGTTAGACTTGACGGATGTGTTACAAAAAAGGCTCGTTTTACTTTATTAATATTCTAAACAACCCATAAAAATATACTAATTATTTTTACAAGTTTTAAAAGTATGCAGTTACATACTAACATAATGCAGATTGACAAGATATAATAACATCGTTAATGGGAGAAAGAGTTTTAACTAATATTTAATTTGTTTGTTCTACAATGATAAAACTCTATTAGAAGTTATTAAAAATAAAATAATTTCTATTAGAAGTTATTAAAAATAAAATAATTTAATATTTTTGCTGTATTGTAAATAATTTTTTTTAATTAAACATACATGAAAACATTTTAAATAAAAACAAAAAATATTATAAACAAAATGTTGAAATAATAAATGATATACATTTTAAACCATCAAAACTCAGCTGTTATTTTGATGACGTCCAAATTATTGTTATATATATTTAATCAAATCAACTTTCAATTATTGATATGTTTATCTATCACAAATTCTAATTCGAACATTTATCATATTGACGAGATTTGTAATACATATATGTAGAATACGTGAGATCTACAAGTGAGCTTCTGTTTCTTTCTCTATATTAAAATTCTGAAACATCAAATTGAATGTATTCATCTTATTTATTTTCTATTATCATATTGTGAAGTATTATATATGTTCTCATAATCTTTATATTTTGACTTTATCCAAAAAGAGAGTTGGGTTTTTAACAATGGTAACTCGAGCTTGTAAGACTCCAAAAGCACGCTCGACATATTTTCAGATAAATTTTTGATGTTGAGCAAATAAAATTACTTTTGGATCTTGTAAAACTGGAATAAATTGGATAACAGTTGCATATTTCAGATAAATATCATCTGTGAGATAGTAATCTAAATGATACTTCCTTCCATTGATAGAGAAATTCCCTTGCAGAGCTTGACTTCTTATTATACATTAAAAACGGGTGAGCGATCAAGAATATTGATATCGTTCAAAGTACTTGGAGTTCCGAAAAAGACATGCCATATCCATAGATCATATGAAGTTACCGTCTCTAAAACGATTGTGAGTTTTCCAGAACCAAGTGAATATTGTCTTTTCCAAGCGGTAGGACAATTCTTCCACTTCTTATGCATACAATGGATGATTCCAGTAATCCCGATAAATCCACGTTGGTCTCCAATATGAAGTATTCATTGAAGATCCACCAGTATGGGTCTTCTTAAGAACTCATCGCCAAACAAATATATTATTCCTTCAACAAAATTTTCCAAATATGAACGAGCACTCGTTTCACCGAGTCAAAGGTATTCGTTAACCATATCAGCCCCACCACCATATGCTAAGAGACGAATTGCTGATGAAGTATAGAGAGACCAGGCCTTTCGATAACATCTTTATTTTATCAAAAGAATTGAACTCCATTGGAGAAATGATCAACAATATGCAAGAAAAATGACTTATTCATTCTAAAACGTCGTCGGAATAAATTATGATGATATGTTGGAACTTCACTAAAATAATCATTCCATAAATATATGTGGCATTTTTTTGCGATTTATTTCGATAAAAACTTTTTTTCTTGACTCGTTTACCTCTTGATGATCACTATAATCAATGAACAGATTTTAGAACGTTTGATCAAATATTTAATCAAAATGTTGATCAAAATTTTCATTAACTGATTTTTCAAAAATATTATAGGAAGAAGATGCCATATATGATGTGAATTTTTTTTGATATTTTGATGAAAGAAGTGGATTTGAAAATGAAAAAAGGAGAATGAGAGAAGAAAGAACGAACAAAATATATATATTTTTTATTCTTTTGGTATTTTAAGTAGTTTTCTACTTTATGTATTTATACAAGATTATTCAGTGCATAAAGCGTAAATAAATGTTGCTATTTTCTATTGTGAGTGAATTATTGCTATTTTATTCTTATAGATATTAAGAATTAAAACTAAAAGCCGACATGTTGAGCTGAAAAGAAAAAAAAAATACAAAATCTTGTGAGTTCTCTTATTTGATTGTGCCATACATATATAATCTTGTGACTTCTATTTTTTTTATTGTGCCGACATATTGAGTTGATGCACACAAGACAAATTCTATCTTCGATAATAATTAAACCCACCTGAAACAAAAATAACTAAACACAATCAACTGCTTATATTGAACTAGAGTAGAAACTAATATACAACTTGAAATACACACATACACACACACAAAAATTCACAGCTTATGAAAGATGAAATTTGGCTAAGTAAATTGCATTTAAAGAAACCGAATGAAACTTAAGCCCAAACACAAACTTAATAACTAATGTAATGATCTCACCAAGTACAATAAAACCAACTCATTTTAGTATATTAAATAGAATAGAAAACATACAAAGGTGAAAGACAACTAATTAAAATAAAATAAACAATAATTAAAGGTAAAATACAAATAATTAAAACAAAACAAACAACAAGTAGAACTGCAACACAATCAACAATTAACGTTCTGCTTTTTTTTTTGCAATGAGACTGTCAAGTAAACCCATCTTCGACAGTTTTTCTTTTATAACTAAGCTCTTCTCTTTAATGGATCACATGCTCTGAAACTCGGAAAGAACCTTGCCCTCTACCATAGTCCTCTTAAGTCGTCCTTTTGCAGCTTTAACACCCGGAGGATGGTTGATTGCTTGATCATCTTTGACAGTCTTTCCTTCATTTGTGTGAAAGCTTGATGATTATGCACTATCCTCACAACTTCTCCTTTAAGATCTTCCAGCAGTTTTAGAAGGAGTAAATTCACACCATTTCTGGTCATTGCGCAGTTCTGAACAAATTAGCAATAAACTTAAGTCATTTCTCTGCTCGCAATCAAAATTTTTTTTCCAAAAATAATCTCAATGCCATATTTTTTTCAGAATAATCAAATTTCTAAAGTCTTACCTGGAGTGGTAATAATTTGTTCCATTAGCTTCCTTGATTTTCTTCACTTTATCTAAACAGTTCCTCCAATACACAGGACCCAAAGAACCTTTACACTTGCATAGACCATAATCTTCATTGCCATACTATAGCAATCCAAATGTAAGAATTCCTTGGTTTATCATGTATATTAGTGGTCTATCCATTCGAAATAATGATTCTCAGAAGAAGGCTTGAATGTTATTAGCACATACAATATAAATCAACAGTAAAATAAAGTCATTTTCTTACTCGCAATCAAATTGTAAATAAAACAATAATTCTAAATAAAATAATCAAAGTCTCTAATCAAATTCTCTAAAGAAACTAATGATGTGAATTCAGACATATTTTTTTGAATATAAACTAACATTCTTCCTAAGCAAACGCATTTACTTGAGGAACAAAAAATTAATGTTAGACGATAGACATTCAATTTGATTTCGAAAAACGCTGTAATAAGAATTTGTGTTCTACAAGATATTGAACACATTGTTTCCACCCAACAAAGAATGCAAAATCTATTTGAATTCAGGAATCCAATCAAACTAAACAATCAAACTCTTTAAAGACATGAGATTTTCAAATTCTATAAATCAAAATCAAAATCTCTAAATTCAAGACGAATCAAAATCGAAGGATTGAAGTAGAAAAAACACAAAACAAAAGCTTACCACTCGATTCGAGAGTATCAACACAAGTTTTTTTTGGAAAAATCGATGAGATGAGTCGAGAGAGATAAATGAAAAAAAAAACGTAGAAAAAAACAAATTTTCTTCAAATTTTTTTTCAAATCAGTGAATGCGTTACACATGGCAATAAAAAACCATATCTTAAAGTTTTTATCTATAAAATGTTTTTTATGTAATTTATTATTTAAATTTTATTTATTTTAATTCTTTTTTAAGTTAAGAAACGGTCTTAAAATACATCATTAATGATGATTTAAATATAAAAATACTAAAGTTTTAATAATTATATAGAACACTTTTATATGATTCTTTTATTTTCTTTGAAATTCTTATATATATATTAATGTAATTATTCGAAATGGTGTTTTTCCATTACAAATCAAATTTTACATAATTAACAAATTTAATTTTTGTTATGGTTTTGTTATTATAAATTTTATTTTTCTATGTAATTCATTAATACATGTGTTAGATTTTTAATTTATTATGTAAAATTAAATGTAGTTTGGGTTCCGAAAATTTTATAAAATTTATATTGAATTTTCTGTAATGAAATTTAAGTTGATAAAAATTATAATTTTAACAATTAAATTATAAATTAAAAGAAAAATCAAATTATAAAATGGAAATGCACCATATAAGCAAAATTACTTTTTTTTTTTGTTCACAAAAGCAAAATTATCTTTTAATACTGTTTATCTACATGGTTTGTTTCTTTTCTTTTTTCGATATATTCCCACTAATTGATTAATAATTTACAAAAAGGAAACAACAAAATAACTTTTTAAAAAAGTTTATCCTCACCGATTGAGAGCACAGTCTCCCTCTCTCTCTCTCTCTCCCATTTCTGAGAACTCTCTTTCGCCTTTTGAGCTTTATCAGACGAAAGAGAAGTAGACTCCAATCCCATGGATAGGCTTCTCCAACCACCGTCTTCTTCCATACTTCCTCCTTCCAAACCCCAATTAAGATCATCTCCTTTGCTCCTCCGCGTCCACAGTCTCCACTCTCCCAGTCTTATCTTTACCTCCTCTCCCCGATCCGTCTCACGCCGAGTCACCTCCATTTCCTGCCTCTTCCGACAGAACCCATCTCCAAGATTGGACCAAACTGATAATGTCCTGTCTTCGTCTCCTGAAACCGATGAGTCCAAACCTAATCCAGGATTTCTCCAACGGTTCGTGAAGCAGCGAAAGGTAATACTAATTTCATAAAGCTATGGACTTTCTGGTCTAAACCATCAATGTCTTTGTGGTTTAGTTAGGTGTTTTCGTGATTCTTGATAGTGTTCATTGGATTCTTGAACTAGTAGTTTAGGGTTTCTTGATCTGCTTTCTTGAATTTCAAGAATCATGGGAACTGAGTTATAGAGGAAAGACTAGGATCAGTGGTTATGTTTGGTAGTGACTTCCTTACTTTCACATTGTTCACTGCTTTATGCGAAATCTGTGTTTTCTTGACAGACGTTATCAGCTGGAACAATCATACTAATCTCTGCTATTGCTGCGCTTTTGCTTAACCCTATTCTTGCGCCACCTGCTTTGGCTAGCTTTCAAGCCGCAACCAAAACTAGTGGCGCTGTTGCTGTTGGTGGGAAACTCCTCCGGACTGAAATATTGACCAGTGCTTCGGCTGGTTTCTTTGCTGGTTGCTTACACACGCTGTCTGGACCTGATCACCTTGCTGCTTTGGCTCCGCTTTCGATTGGACGGACGAGGATGGAGAGTGCTGCAGTTGGAGCTCTCTGGGGATGTGGTCACGACGCTGGTCAACTCATCTTTGGTTTATTGTTTCTGCTTTTAAAAGATAGGCTCCACATTGAAGTCATAAGAACTTGGGGTACGAGAGTTGTGGGTTTGACTTTACTTGTGATTGGTGCTATGGGAATCAAAGAAGCTTCTGAGATCCCGGAACCATGTGTGGTTACGTTGGAGAATGCTGAGACAGATGAGAAAAGCTCAAAGAAGAAGAAGATAGGGTTTGCGACATTTGCGACTGGGATTGTTCATGGGCTGCAACCTGATGCTCTGATGATGGTATTGCCTGCACTCGCTCTTCCTTCTAGGTTAGCCGGTGCTGCGTTTCTGATCATGTTCTTGGTTGGGACGGTGATTGCTATGGGAAGCTACACGGTGTTTATAGGGTCATGTAGCGAGGCGTTGAAGGATAAGGTGCCTAGGATCACAGAGAAACTAACTTGGGCGTCTTCTCTTGTAGCCATTGGACTGGGATTGGCAATTATTGTCAGCCAGTTCTTTGGATTCAGCTTGTATTGAGACGAACATCTGCAAGCCTTTGTAGCTCTAGATGATTAAATTTTTGCATGTACCACCAAAATTTATATCTTGCTTTCTTTCTTCAGAATCCTTTTTTTTTCCTACTAAATAGAAGTTTGAATTTGGCTCTCCAATTTTGTGAGCATTCTATATTTTTATTTTTCTGAGCATTACCGAACAATGTTAACCATGAATGTTTTATATAATAAGTATAAAGTAGGTTTTGTCATGCTGTGCTTTTATGGTGATTGTAGTTTATGCTTGTCGTACGATCAGTTGGCCGGCCACCTGAACCAATTTTAGTGATGTCTGAGGCTTAGAGGTATCTTCTAGTAGTGCAAATAGCCAGCCGGCCATTGAGGTTGGCAAACTATGTCTTGTACTTTGATCCATTGTCATTTTCGGATGTTTTTTTATTCGCAGGAGACTGATGTGTGTTTTTCTTCGGGGAAACAAACTGTTGTGTTCATTAGATCGGTCATCACTTTTGAATCACAAACCAGAATGATTTTAAACCACTTCCACCGTGAAACTTACTTAGTTTCTAAAGTCATAGCCAAATTTCGGCCTGATCTAGTTATGATTACAAGATCTTTGAGAAATTTTAGACTGACTCTGCATCACCATTTCTCTTGTTTGTTCATTTCTTCAACCCTTGATGTTTTCTAGTCCAGAAGCTTGATCAGTTATACATGTACCAGATGCCTTATGCCACACCTCCCTACTATGAAGAGATGACTTGATTCTTCTAAAAACACTATATCTATACCTACTATAAATGATTACACATACTTTTCATATCCAGTTTTTTTTACTTTTCAAGGCCATATCTAACTTTACCAATTAGCATGATATTATCCACTTTGGGTCTTATATCCATCTTGTGATATCAATCTTGTATCACTGTAATCACCAGCATATCACTTCACCTAACCTCGGTACAATCAGGAAAATAAGGCACCATTACTTTCTTGATCATGAGGATACTTTTAGACTCTCCTCCCATTTTTTTCTGAACCTGGACAGTAATACTAGTTTCATATAATTGGTATGTCTTGGATACCATTCTGTTGTAACAAATATCGTGACGATACCATTTTTTGCATTTTTACAAAATAGCAATAAAAAAAAACTATATGAATTTGGTTTCCCCAAATCCTCGCGTTGATCTCTGGTCCCATTAAAAATTAACAAAGGAGGTTGCAAACTATTTGAATGATAGTAATCTTCGAAATCTGAGAAGGAAAAATGTTACATATGATTTTTTTTTCTTTATTGTCAATATGAAAAGTAAAACCTGATTGTAATTTTGCCTATAAAATGATCCAACTCAACACTACCTTTCACTAAAATTTTGCTTTTGTTGCATTTGATTGAAATTTTGTTTTTACAGAGAAATTGAATGACTTATTTGAATATCTTCAATATTTTGTTGGGAAAAAATTCGGTAAAATATGTCCCAAATATCCATATGTATCAGTATTTTTCTTTATATATAGTAGAATTTCACAAATTAGAACAATTACATTATTAGTTAGTTTTGTGAGGTTTGATGACATAAAAAACACAACTTTAGTTACATTTAATGTACCGGGGCTTGGTTATTTATAAGTTTGGTTAGAAACCATATTAATAAATTAGATTCAGCGAAAAACAAAACGCAAGAAATCAAAAGCATATTCCAAAAGTGACCTCTAGTTATTTCTAACCATACCATACTACAAAGGTTCCTCTTATAAAAACAAACATAGAGTGATAGAGAGAGAGAGAGAGGCTGCCTCCATAGCTAGAGAGAAACTGCAAGCTTTATAGAGAGAGATAAGATGTCGAAAGAAGTCAGTGAAGAAGGACGACATGGCAAAGACTACGTGGATCCACCACCAGCGCCGCTTCTAGACATGGGAGAACTAAAGCTCTGGTCTTTCTACAGAGCAGTCATCGCCGAGTTCATAGCCACTCTCCTCTTCCTTTACGTAACAGTAGCTACCGTCATTGGTCACAAGAACCAGACCGGTCCTTGCAATGGCGTTGGTTTACTCGGTATCGCATGGGCCTTTGGTGGTATGATCTTTGTCCTCGTCTACTGCACCGCCGGTATCTCTGGTAATATTCCCACAAAACCCCACCGAAATTCACCATGAGACTCAAAACCTGTTTCAAGATCTAAAAATTTATTGTTTTAACTGCAGGAGGTCACATTAACCCAGCCGTGACGTTCGGTTTGTTTTTAGCTCGTAAAGTGTCGCTCCTTAGAGCGGTTGCTTACATGGTGGCTCAGTGTTTAGGAGCTATTTGCGGTGTTGGTCTCGTTAAGGCCTTCATGATGACTCCGTACAAACGTCTCGGCGGTGGAGCTAACACTATTGCTGACGGTTACAGCACCGGAGCTGCTCTCGGAGCTGAGATTATCGGCACATTTGTCTTAGTCTACACCGTTTTCTCCGCTACTGACCCTAAGAGAAGCGCGCGTGACTCTCACGTCCCGGTTAGTAAAACATTTCTTTAGTTACTGATAATGTTATATTATAATGGCTTTTTTCCATAGGTTTTCAAATTGGCGTTTGTGTAATTTCAAGAAAATATAATCTTTTGAATATATATTTCATAGGTTTTCGTAATAGGTTTGTGTGATTCCCAACAAAGTTGAGTTCTGATGAATGTTATTTCATATGTTTTCAAATTTGGTTTGTGTAATTTATAATATAGTTGAATTTTTTCGAATATTTCTCTTAGGTTTTCTCATAAGAGGTTTGTTTAATTCTAATAAAGTTGAATTCTTTTGAATATTTTCATAGGTTTTTTATAATGGATCTGTGTAGTTTCTACTAATGTTAAAATCTTGGAATATTTTTCTTAGGTTTTGGCTCCATTGCCTATTGGGTTCGCTGTGTTCATTGTGCATTTGGCTACTATTCCCATTACTGGAACTGGTATTAATCCAGCAAGAAGCTTTGGTGCTGCTGTTATCTACAACAATGAGAAAGCTTGGGACGACCATGTAAGTACTAACTAGTCATCTCTCAAGTTACAATCATTTTAATTAGATTTGTGAATGTCAATTAACTTTTGGTAAATGATTTGAATTTTGATAGTGGATCTTTTGGGTGGGACCGTTCGTGGGAGCATTAGCAGCAGCAGCATACCATCAGTACATCTTGAGGGCTGCAGCAGTCAAAGCCTTGGCTTCATTCCGTAGCAACCCAACAAATTGATGATGATGCATGAAGATCTTAATTTAGAACAATCGAGATATGTTTTGTGTGTTTTAGATTTTTAGTGAGAGTTTGTTAATGCTCGATGGTTTTAATCTTTTTTTTTATCCCGGATTTGTTCATTTTCAATAGTTTAGTTTGTTTACTCTCTCTGTATCGTTCTCTTTTTTTTCCATGTAGTAGATGCTAAGTCTACATCTTTTGATCATTAAGGGTTTGTTAAAATTTATTTGTAGCGTCCTTCGAAATATGCAGTTAAGTAATATATTCGTTTCTCTCATGGTTCTTGATTCTTCTTATCCACGTGTACTCACATATTGACACGTTCCTTAGTTGTAATAAGTAAGCGTTGGGGGATGCAATATGGATGGGGCATAGCAATAAGCAAAAGCACGTCTCGTCTTTTCAGAATAGTGAAAACAGAGAGGAGAGAGAGAGAGAGAGAGAAAGCTAGATAGAGAGACGTGTGTGTGGTCCTTTTGGTAAAGAGGTCAAAATTTTCGAAAACGGCTCGTAAGCAGACGGAAATGGAGAGAGATATAGAAGGGACCACCACACGAAATGGTCCCTTACTCCATTTTTTCACACTCTTCAAAAATATAGCCGTTTCGTTAAAAACTACACCAAATTTATCTCATTTAATAACTACTTAAACCTAACGAACCCAATAGTGTGATTCAGCCTAGCCCATACTAGGCCTAATTCCCATTTCTGGACTTATCAGCCTTCTCCAAGTCATCTACCTGATTCTTCTCAGTCTCGGGCAAAATATTAGAACCCCAAAATTTGAATCCGAAAATCCAAACAGAATCTAATCCAAAAAATAAAATCAAACTGAATTTAGAACGGACAAAATATTCAAATAGGTCTAAAATTTTGGTATTTCAATAATCAAACCGAACCGAGAACGGAACGAATATCCAAAATATTCAAAATATAATTATATTTCTAAAATTATTAATTATATATATTTAAAATAATTTAAAATACCAAAATATACAATTATAAACTGAAATCATTAAATATTTTAAGATAAAATAATTAAAATACCTAAGAACATATTTAAAAATAATTTGATATTAAATTTCTTTTTAATTTTTTTCTTTTTGAATATTATTCAGGATATCAGCTTTTTGAGTTTGATTTTAGCATCTTGAGTTGGATTTTAACCTTTTAGTTTTGATAAAAACAAATACTTTTTAGTATGAAACATGATTTCAGAACCAAAGTCCGAATAAAAACTGGAACCAAAAATATTTTGGGTATATTTGGGTTTTTAGTTCTTTACTAACCTCGGACCGGGCCTGATAGGAAAATGGTCAGTGTCTCCATGCAAACACGGCCGAGGTTAGAGGATAAGCATGAGGTGGACAATCCATTCAGGAAAATGGAGGTTAGTGAGTATTTGTCCCAGGCAAAGTACTATAATAATCACTTATCTCGAACCAGATACACCTTGCTCCAGACTCATTTGGGAGTTACTCGGAACATCATCCATTCTGACCGTACTGCACATGGTCCGACACGAGCCAATATGGAACAATGTCTGGAACTACGATCAGATAACAACTTTCACCAGGCCAAATTTGTTCGTCACTGTCCAATTTGGAGAGATAAAGATTTGTCTCGAGTCACAATTCACTTTGCATGAGATAAATCCATCAGTTACCGAGACTTCAGCAATCCCGACCATACTGCGTCTCGATCCGACAGTGCTAAAACCCGATGATCAGCAATTTACTTTAATTTGCATGATCCAAACTTATTTTCTATGGGGTAAAACTTCACCATACATACCATTGAATATATAATGAAAATGGGTCACAGAACTTTCCCATTTGATAGAGACAAACTCATGTTGCCCGACGATGATCATGTTTCGCCGAGCCACATTCATAACCACCAGACTAAATATGGACGTGCGAGTAGCTCAAAGGTCAGTCAAAGAAAACGCGTGAAAATGAAGAGTTTTTGAACAAAAAATAATTTCTAGTCTTTCTTTGCATTTTTTATACATTGTTTTTACACAAAACAAATATCTGTTTGTATTTTCTTTTCTTTATATGTGGCATTTCGTCCAGAGTAATAAAATAATTTTTTTTCTTGTCAAAAACTTGTTTTCTTTTAGAGAGAAATCTCTTTGTTCATTGCTGAACATTTATTTTGCTTGGTGAGTCATATCCAAACAACAAAACCTCCTTTTCTGTGTTTTGGTGCGTCATATCCTTGGCTAAAGGAGTGAGAATATCAGAGGTCTTCCGCAACTTTTGTGCAACTTCAATCCATCAAACTTGCTCTTGAGTGTTAGTAACCTCACTGAGTCAATTCATATACAGTCCACCAACTTTTAAGTGCAATTCCTTAGAAGATTTCCATCAGAACCCGAATACATCCAAACCGAAACTAAACCGAAATTTTAAAATATCTCAATAGGATCATATTTCTAGTATTTCAAAATTCGAATCTAAATTGACCCTGAATCGAACTCGAATAGATACCCGAATGTTTAGCCCTACTTCTCACGTGTCTCCCAGCTCCCTCTTGAATCATCTCGTCACCTATAATTTCGGAACCCATAGCAAAAAGAAACTGGACTATAATCTGACGTGTAATTGATTTTTTTTTTTTTAGTGTTGAGTTTTGGTTATCAGTATGGCTCTGATTTGTGAGACCGAAGCCTAGAAGGATTTGAAGGTAAAGTCTTTAAAGATTTTGTCGTTTGTCAAAACTGACAGATTGTGTCGGAGTTTGAGAATCTGTTTCTTTTTTTTTTTTATAAAGTTTTGCAGAGTCATGTTGAAGGGAGACTCATTTGCGTGATTTCATGAGTGATGCAAACAGATGCGAGTCCATGATGTTGTATGTGTTCCTTCTCTTTTTTTCATTTAAGACATGTTCTTGAATGATTTTATGTTTCTTGTTTATTGTTTTCCTTTTGTGTCTTGGCATTAAAAAAAAAACACTTGTTTCCAATTGCTTTCTTGGTGATTTTTTTTTTTTTTGTTCTATTAGGGAATTTGATGGGTTGCTGTTGGATTATTCTCGACAGCGTGCAACTGTAGAGACAATGGACAAGCTTTTGAACTTGGCAAAGGTGAGGAATTGGTAGATTTTTATACAAGAGTGACGTATTTCCCTTTCGAGATTTTTTTTTTGAATCATTTGTTTCTATATCAGCCGCATGTTTAACGGAGAGCATGTGAGTATATCTTATCGTGCGATGGAAATAGCTGTTAATCTCACTCTGTTTTCATCTTACGAAACTGTTCCTTATATTAGGGTATATAAATGAAGACATTTCTATATACATTTGAGTACAGTTTACAACTGTGTCTCTAGTGTTTGTGCAACTTTTGGAATGGTTTCCTCAGATTAACAGTACGGAGAACAGGTCAGTTCTTCATGTTGCTCTCCGTGCTTCAAAGGATGCAGTTATTAAGGCTGATGGAAAAATGTGATTCCTCAAGTGTGGAACGTCCTTGATAAGATCAACGACTTTTCTGAGATAATTCGCTCTGGTTCATGGGTAATTACGTAAATGTCAATTTTAATATGTTCGACCTTGTGTTGTTTTCACCTCCGCGTGTTGAGTTTTCTTCACCTATTAACAGGTTGGAGCCACTGGAAAACCGCTGAAAGATGTCGTTGCAGTTGGTATTGGTGGTAGCTTCTTAGGTCCACTTTTTGTCCACACGGCTCTCCAAACAGGTGTGCTGCTTGTCTTCTTAGTATTTGTCCTCTCGTTGGTCTTCTTTTCTTGCTTGTTTTGATTCAAATTTCTGGTATTATATACATGTTCTTTATCAGATTCTGAAGCTGCAGAGTGTGCCAAAGGACGCCATTGTAAGCACTACATACCTCTATTTCTTTTTGCAGAGCTTTGGTAGTTTGACTTATGTTTCTCTTAATTGATATTCCTGTCACTACGTTTCAAGTTTCTCCTGAAGGTCTACGGAAATTCCTATTTATGTGGTGTTTTTACCATCGTAGTCATAGACACCACATACTCCTTGTTTATCTAAATTTCAGTTACCTTAGGAAGAGGAGGCTGTGTTGAGCTTGGCCCTGTTTGTTTCATAAACATGATGAGATTTCGAGATGCACCGTGTAAACGCAGTAATTAAATGATGTTCATTTATGATTTTGATTATGCATCCTAAAATTATATCTAAATGTAATTACTTTCGTTTTATATTTCTATATCTATATTTAGTCTTATGTCAAATGACCAAAAACGATTTACTTTTTTATTTATTCTAAAAATATATATAACTTAAAAATAAAATTAAATGATTGTATATATTTAATTTAAATTGAGAATTTATAGTTTTTATGGGAAAACGAGATTTTACGATTTTGGCGGAAAAACGAGATTTTGCGGTTTTGGCGAGAAAAAACGGGATTTTACGATTTTTGCGGAAAAATGAGATCTTACGGTTTGACGGGAAAACGAGATTTTATGGCTTTGGCGGGAAAACGAGGTTCTGCGGATTTGGCGGGAAAAAGAGGTTTTGCGGTTTTGACCGAAAAAACAAATTTTGCGGTTTTGGCGAGAAAACAAGATTTTGCGATTTTGGCAGAAAAACGAGATCTTCCGATTTGACGGGAAATCAAGATTTTACGGTTTTGGCGGAAAATGACATTTTGCGGTTTCGGCGAGAAAACGAGATTTTACGGTTTTGGCGGAAAAACGAGGTTTTGCGGGTTTTGGCGGGAAAACGAAGTTTTGCGGTTTTGGCGAAAAACGAGATTTTGCGGTTTTTGGTGGGAAATCAAAATTTTATGTGTCGGGAAATCGAGATTTTGCAATTTTGACAAGAAATTGAAATTTTAGGGTTTTTGTGGAAATTTTAAATTTTGCGATTTTGGCGTGAAAATTATATTTTTTTTCGTTTTGGCGGAAAATCAAAATTTTACGATTTTTAAAAAATAAAATTGTTTTTATTATTCTAAAAATAATACTATTGGTCAATAAGAGTTTTTTAGACTTTTATTAATTTTGGATGAGTTTAGTTTAGTCAGATGCACCAAATGAACTCATCAAAAAATTCTGATTTTCTTTGATTAGTTTTAGAAAAGCATTTGGATATTGATTTCAGATCATGATCTAAATTATTATTAAACAAACATTAACCTTTATCTGCACCCAGATAACACGTCTGACTCACACGAACGAACAGGGCCCTTGTCATATATTAATGTCATAATATGGTATCCATATATTAATTTAGGGTTTTGCTTTTTTCCCATTCTGTCCCGAAAACGTAGATGTAAGAAAAGGGAAAAATTGGAAAGACAGATAATTAAAAAGAATCGTGTACCCTAAGGCAGAATAAATTTATAAATACCTTCTTCCTAAGCAGCTGTTTAACTTAGAGTTGATCTCCACTTTCTCTGTTTAACCTAGAGTTGATCTTCTCATCTTCTCCATGGAAAATAAATCCACCACCACAGGTGAACCAGCTCCTACTGTGATTGAGGCCACGACGCATCTAGAGGAAGTTAATAGAGAGCCGAAAGATGATATGGAGATACATAAGATAGACGTAACTGAGAAGAAAATTGCTGCAGCTGTTAAAACTGGCTCTGTAAAAATCGAGGCAGAGAGCAGTTCTTCTGATGAAGCATCTTCTGAGGAGGAACCTCCTAAGAAAAAGACTAAAGCAGAAACAAAGACTCCTAAAAAGGAGGGCACTAGTGATAGTTCTAGCGAGGAATCTGATGAAAAGGATAGTGATAGTTCTAGCGAGGAATCTGATAGTGATAGAATTTTCAAACACTTCGGTGGTGACGTTCCTGGTCTTTATGTTGGTGGTCGTTTTGCCGGTGGTCGTTGTGGCGGTCGTGGTTTATGTCGACGCCAAGTCACTTGTTGAGGTTTTGGTGGCGGAGGAATAGACCTACTTTCATCAGCTAAGAAGATTATCTTCAAGGAGTAGTTGTGGAAAGCTTTTTTCTTAGAAGAAGAGGAAGCTCTTTTGGTGTTTTTAAATTATGATACAATGCAATCTTTTCAGTAGCTAGTTCGTTTTTATTTCATATCTTCTAATATTATAGTTATGATTTGATTTGGTTCCCGCAACTTGTTTAATTCTTCTTTTTAAGTATAGACCTAGTTTTGTCAGGTAAGAATATCTTCAACGATTAGGAGTGGAAAACTTTTTTTTAGAAGAAGAGGAAGCTCTTTTGGTGTTTTTTAACTTATGGTACAATGCAACCTTTTTGTTTTTCTTGGGTCGAAGTAGTTCGATATAGTTCGGTTATTATTTTTTTTTCTTTCAGTTTTGTAACGTTTTTGTCTGAATGTTAAAAGTAACCTAAACTTATAGTGATTTGGGTTCTAAAAGACAAAAACAAAGACAAATATATAAAGAGTTCAATTATGAGGTCGTGAGTATTTGGTAGAGCACATGTTAAAAGTCGGTATGAGTTGATTAGGAAGCTACTAGCAACCATCACGGAACTAACCAATCCTTCAATTTCATAAGTCCAAGTTAAAGAAGGCAACAATTCAGAAGATGACCTGTTTAGAGACAAGAATTGTTGTGGAAGAAACAAACTAACAAAACATCTTTCAACAGGTTGATTCATTACTTGTTTTTGAGATGAAAAGGATAGTGATAGTTCTAGCGAGGAATCTGATAGTGATAGAATTTTCAAACACTTCGGTGGTGACGTTCCTGGTCTTTATGTTGGTGGTCGTTTTGCCTGTGGTTGTTGTGGCAGTCGTGATTGAAAAGATTTACGAAATAAGAGATTTTGAAGCTGAAAATTCTACTATTTGATTTTTTGCATAAACCAATTACAATCGACAAAGATGATTACTTATACAACTCGTGGAACAATCTAGACTAAAGCCAGATGGCATCATCATGTCATATAATCTGAATCAAGGGCTGCGAATGGATTTGACAGCTTGACGCCTTTAGTTGTACCAGTTGCTTTTGCTGTTAAGGCCCAAACCTTATCCTCACGGTTTTGTTTTGTTGCAGCTGCAGGTGACAGTTGCTGCCAGGAGAGATTCATATCATTCGGCCTTTCTTGATTTTAGCCCAACTGATTTGTTGTGTTTGGCCTGTTTAACCTCACATGTCGTTTTGGCTTATGTTGTCTGCAGAGCTCAAAACAGTGCCGTTTTGAGGACACTCTGATGTAATCGAAGACTGTCGGAATAGCGCTCCATAAACTTGGTGAGGGGAACGTCAACACCGAGGTTGAACCATAACTCGCAGAATGATGCAGTTGGTAATGACTTGGTGAAGATGTCGGCTAGCTGAAGATGGTCTGGAATGTGCTTACCGACCAAAGACCTCAAAGCAACTCGTTCACGAACATAGTGATGATCCAGCTCAAAATATTTCGTTTTATAGTGGAATGCCAGATTTGCAGTGAGCATTACAGCACTGAGATTGTCACAGTATAGCTCATGAGTCAATAGAAGAGGGACTCCTAATTCACGGAGAACTTGACATATCCACGTGATCTCCGAAGCTGTTTCTGATAGTCTTATACTCAGCTTCCGTGGAGCTCTTTGACACGGTAGGTTAATTTTGTGAGCTTCATGAAATGATATTCTGGCCTAAAAAGGTGGAGAGTCCTCCTGTTGATCTCCTTGTGTCCTTGCAGCCTTCTTAGTCGATGTCACTGTAAGCTGGGTGCATTCCGATTCGGCATTGAAGGAGACACCCATGTTGATTTATATCAGAGTACGTTTTGAAGTTTGTAATAAGAAACCTTCAGTGCATGCATACAATGGAATATAAAGTTCACTGCAAACTAGATGTCTAGTCTTGTGAGGGTCAGATACTGAAGCTTCCCAGCAAGGATCCTGAAATAGGTTGGTTCTAAAATCAAATTTGGTTCTTGGTCTGGCTCCGTGAAGAGCTGAAGTGGTAGAGGGGTAGGAATTGGGGCACAATAGCTCATAGCAGCCGTAGCAAGAAAATCTTCAGCATATTTTTGTTGCGAAAGAAAGAGACCGTTGAAGTAATAGTGAGCTTTAATGCCAAGGAAGTATTTCAGCTTACCCAAGTCCTTCATTCAAAACTGCTGATTCATTGCCTTAAGCAATCGGTGAAGAGCTGTTTCCAGTAATCGCCATATCATCAACATAAAGCAAAAGCATGAGCACATCATTGCCTTTTTGATATATAAACAATGAAGGATCTGTTTAACTGCAGAGAGAAAGCCGTACTGAAGTAGAAACGTACTGAACTTATCAAACTATGTACATGAGACTGTTTCAGACCATAAAGCGACCTGTGTAGATGTCAAGCATGGTCGGGTTTTTCCGGATCAACAAAGCAGGTTGTGTCATATAGATTGTTTCAATGAGATCTTCATCGAGAAAGGTGTTGCTCACATCCATTTGTTTAACCATCCACTTCATGATTGTAGCCAAATGCAGAACCATTCGAACAGTTGCAGTCTTTACAATTGGATTGTAGGTTTCTAGATAATTAATGCCTTCTTCCTAATGAAATTCTTTTGCCAATAAACAAACGAGCCCAAACTTGTCAAGAGACCCATCAGCGTTAAGTTTTGTACGAAACACCCACTTATTTCTGAGAACATTCATGTCCGGTGTTCGAGGGAATGGAGAAAAAGTATTAGGTTCTTTACAGTTACCTATTTCTTCGCCCATAGCTGCAGTCCAGCCTTTGTATTTCAGAGCTTTAGTTACAGTTTGAGGTTCAGGAATTGAGGTCCTTTATGTAGGACATATTGAGGGTTTGGCTTTCTTATCCCAACTTTGCCGCTAGTGAATATAGGATGAGAGGTCATTGGTCCTTGGTCTAGCCTAGGTGGAGATAGAATATTGCTGTCACCTATAGGAACTGATTGTTGATCAGCTGTACGCTCAGAACACTCTCTATCTCGTGTAGTAGACATAGGGAGCTGAAGAGGGACCAGGACTTGGTGACCAAATCCGGGAGTATATGTCGAGTTGGTTGAATCTGGAGTAGTCTGGAAGCTTTGTTGCCATGCTTTTAGTAGATACAAACTACCTGGAAGCTGCAGATGCTTATATTTCTTGATAAATTGAAATAATGTTTCATCAAACGTGACATGACGAGTGATGTACACTTTCTCTATTGGCGGATATAAATATATCTAGCCTTTGTAGTTGTTGTTATATCTAGCCGTGCGGTTTTTAACCGAACCGAAGTGGCCGAACCAAACCAAAATTTTTGGTTTTCGGTTCAACTTTGATTCTAGGTTGAAACTGATCGGTATATATATAAAATTAATTCGGTTTTCGTTTGATACTCGACTAATTCGGTTATTTTGTTTTTACCTAAAAAATAAAATTAACCAAATTAAACCGATTCTTACCAAACCAAAATCATATTTTTATATCGAACCAAATTTATCGACCTAACCAAATTTATCGAAATGAACCGAATTTAACCAAATTAACCAAAAAATCCAAAATTTAACCGAAATTTAACTAAAAATTAACCAAAACCAAAAAACTTCGGTTAAGTTCGGTAAAATTTTTGTTAACTGAACTAACCAAGAGCCGAACTGATTTTTTGTTCTCTTAAATTGCGAAGAAATTGTATAAACCAAACTAACCAAAAACCAAAAGAAAAAACGAACCGAATGAACCGAAGTAACCGAATCCGCAAGGCTAGTTGTATCCCAAGAATACACATTATAGAGATCTTAGATCGAACTTATTGTCAACAAAGTCTCGTAAAGTAGGGTAGCAAGTGCAGCCAAAAATTCTATAGAGTCTTCGTTTGAAGATGCAGCGGTTGGATGCAAAATTACTGATAGACAAATCGTCACCAAAAAAAAAAAAAATAAGAAATTGTCATGGGTCCAACAGTGGAGTCTATTGATTGAATTCGAGTTCTTGGGTTATGATGGACCTTTTGATAGATTATTAATTAAATACCTTCTTCTCAAGCATGCACTATCTAGGGTTTTTGCCAATTTCCATTTTTTCTCTTTAATCTAAATTTATTTTTTAATATTATATTTTATATTAATCTTTAATAAAATTTAATTGTATCACGAATATATAATAACATCTTAATATATAAAACTGGATCTTTTAAAGTTAGTAATTAATAGGATCGTGAAAAGTGTCAATTTGATTATTTAGGATGTTGAGATGTGTCAAAATATATTTATTTGTTAAAATCTTAAAATTATTAATAAAATGAAAAATGAAAAATTATATAATTACAAATTTAAAAAAAGTCAAAGTTAGTAATTAATAGGATTGTGACAAGTGTGAGTTTAATTATTTAGGATGTTAACATGTATCAAAATATATTTATTTGTTAAAATCTTAAATTTATTAACAAAAAAGAAGAAAAGAAAATTATTAAATTACAAATTTAAAAAAGAAAAAGTTAGTTATTAACAAGATCTCGCAATTTGATTATTTTAGGATGTTGATATGTGTCAAAATATATTTATTTGTTAAAATCTTAAAATTATTAATAAAAAATATAAAAATTATAAAATTGCAAATTTTTGTTGACAAAAAAAAAAAAAAAAAAAANAAAAAAATAAATTTATAAAAAAATGATTAAAGTAGTAAAAAAAAAGTAATTTACCTTTCAAAAATAAAAGTAAATTAAAGTAGGATTGCTCAAAGTTAGTAATTAAAAAGAACGTGACAAGTGGCAGTTTGATTTTATTTAGGATCTTCACATATGTTAAAATATATTTATTTGTTAAAATCATAAAATTATTAAAAAAATAAATATATATTATAAAATTACAAATCTAAAAAGGAAAATTCGTAAAAGCAAAATATAAACAAAAAATAATTAAAATAGTCAAAAAGTAATTTAGCTTTAAAAAAGTAAATTATAAAAAAACAAAAATTAAAATAATCAAAAATGTAAAAAAAATTATATTAATGTTTTATGAATTCCTCAGATTTTTTAACTATGGATTATAAAAATTTATTTTAATAATTCAGCATTAATTTGATATTAATTTCTAATTTTAATCTGCCTATTAGGCGGGTCCTTAACTAATTTTATATAATATAATACATAACTAAGAATACTATTATTGTAAGGTTCTATACCATGGTTTCTGAAAAAAAAATGATAACATAAAATATTGTATATTATTTTTCTATGCAAACAGAGTTTCTAATACCTAGGAATACTCAACAAAAATTTCTAAGATTAGAGACTTTTGTTGAGTACTCCTAGGTATTAGAGACTTTTTTTATATAGAAAAATAATATACAATATTTTATGTTATTTTTTTTTTTAGAAATCATGGTATAAAACTTCATGCTCTAAAAGATTAATTTTATCTAATGATTTTTTTTAATATAATATATATGGCTATAAAATAGAATAAACAGCCTTTGTTTGTAATGTAATAAAGGTCCAAACTTAATTTATTTTCTGGTTCTATTAGCCGTATCCATATATTAACTTAGGGTTTTGCTTTTTTCCCATTCTATCCCGAAAACGTAGATGTAAAAAAAGGGAAAATTTGGAAAGACAGATAATTAAAAAGAATCGTGTACCCTAAGGCAGAATAAATTTATAAATACCTTCTTCCTAAGCAGCTGTCTAGCGTTTTTTTGCCGATCTCCACTTTCTCTGTATAACCTAGAGTTGCTCTTCTCATCTTCTCCATGGAAAATAAATCCACCACCACAGGTGAACCAGCTCCTGCTGTGATTGAGGCCACGACGCATCTAGAGGAAGTCAATAGAGAGCCGAAAGATGATATGGAGATCCATAAGACAGACGTAACTGAGAAGAAAATTGCTGCAGCTAAAACTGGCTCTGTAAAAATCGAGGCAGAGAGCAGTTCTTCTTCTGATGAAGCATCTTCTGAGGTGGAACCTCCTAGGAAAAAGGCTAAAGCAGAAACAAAGACTCCTAAAAAGGAGGGCACTAGTGGAGACAAGGATAGTGATAGTTCTAGCGAGGAATCTGATAGTGAAAGAATTTTCAAACATTTCGGTGGTAAAGTTCCTGGTCTTTATGTTGGTGGTCGTTTTGCCGGTGGTCGTTGTGGCGGTCTTCGTTTATGTTTACGCAGTTGTTGAGGTTTTTGTGGCGGAGGAATAGACCTAGTTTTGTCAGCTAAGAATATCTTCAACGATTAGGAGTGGAAAGCTCTTTTTTTAGAAGAAGAGAAAGCTCTTTTGGTGTTTTTTTACTTGTGATACAATGCAACCTTTTTGTTTTTCTTGGATCGAAGTAGTTCGGGTTTTTTTTTGTTGCAGTTTTGTAATGTTTTTGTCTGTTAAAAGTAACCTAAATTTTTAGTGTTTTGGGTCCTAAAAGACAAAAACAAAGACAAATATATAAAGAGTTCAATTATGAGGTCGTGAGTATTTGGTAGAGCTCATGTTAAAAGTCGGTTATAAGTTGATTAGAAATTCCTTTCAAATTCACGTCCTCGGTTTTTCCCGACAAAGTAACGACAACCTTCGTCCATTCCTACTAATACATCAGCAATTTCTTGCTATCATTACGACCAATCTATTACTCGGTATCTCTCCTAGCCTTTCGCCTTCTTTTCTTGTAGTGTCATTTCAAGAACATGAATGAGATGACTTGATTGGCAATTTCATATGGTTAAGGCAGATTTTGGTTCAGTTATGGCCGTCCTCAAGGAGTCAAGAACAATGAATCTCTAAGTGTTGAAATAGTTTGGTCTGACGCAACTATTCTTGTCTCTAACAGGTCATTTATATGTTACTGTTGCTTTATATGGATTTAGAGATAACTAATGAAATTGCCTTTCACTTTGGATTTGTGAAATTAAAGGATTGGCTAGTCGTCACAATCAGCTTACAAACTGACTTTACATGTCATGTGCAGTCTACAATTTTTTTTTTTTTTTTTGCAAATACTCAAAATTGAACATTTTATATATATATATATA